>RJWM01025301.1:0-29550 GCA_004363535.1 Dasyprocta punctata | reverse complement strand
AAAAAAAAAAAAAAAAAAAAAAAAAAAAAAAAAAAAAAAAAAAAAAAAAAAAAAAAAAAAAAAAAAAAAAAAAAAAAAAAAAAAAAAAAAAAAAAAAAAAAAAAAAAAAAAAAAAAAAAAAAAAAAGTACTAGATAAGTTAAACTTCATTAAAATAAAATTTTTTTGCTCTGTGAAACAGAAGATCAAGAAAATGTGAAAACAAAGCAAACCACAGACTGGGAGGAAATATTTCCAAAAGACACATCTGAAAGAGAACCATTATCCAAAATGAGCAAATAACTCTTAAAACAACAGTAAGAAAAAACTTTATTAAAAATTTGTTCAAATACCCAGCTGGGTATTTAGCTCAGGGCTGGGTGTTTAGCTCAGTGGCACAAGTGCCTGCTTGGCAAGTTCGAGGTCCTGAGTTCGATCTCCGGTACCAAAAAAGAAAAAAACAAATTTGTTCAAATACCTAATAGACACTTTACCAAAGAAGACATACAGATGGCAAAAAGTGTAGGAAAAGATTCTCCACATCGCCTGCCACCAGGGACTGGTAATGAAAACAATGAGATACACTACGCATTTATCAGAATGCCCCAAATCCAAGCACTGAGCACCCTAAGTGCCAGAGAGGATGCGGAACAACAGGCACTATCAGCCATTGCTGGTAGGAATGCACAATGATATGGCCACCTTGCGCAACACTGACAGCTTATTACAAAAGTAAACGCTTGACATATGACCCAGCAATGCCATTCCTCAGTATTTACTGAAAAAAGCTGAAAACCTGCGTCCATACTAAAAGTCGCACATGGGTGTTCACAGCAGCTCGTTCATACTTGATAAAATTTGGAAACAACCAAGATATCATTTGGTATAAATAAACTGTGGAACATCCAGACTACAGAATATTGTTAGCCTTCCTAAGGAATGAGGGAGGAAGCCACGGGAAGAAAAAATTTAAATGCATAGTACTAAGCAAAAGATATCAATGTGAAAAGGCTAAACACTCTATGATACCCATGGCGAGACGTTCTGGTTTCGGGCACTGGTGGGAAGGGTGAATGGATGGGATTGCTATGGGACTGAACCACTGCGTGACACAGAGCACAATACGCATCTCAAAACAGAAAGATTATCTTGAGCTAAAGACACTTGAAAACCAGCATGCCAGAAGGGCATCCTAATCTTCTCCTTTTCTTCCTGAAAATAGGAGATTAAAAACTGCAGTGTGAAAGATGCCCTTCCCATGACAGTAGGAAAGTAATGTTCTTCTATGGGAAGTCATGGCTGAGAGAATTCTGTAAGAACAAACCATGTTAAAATAATTCCTATCTTCCTTTTAGGCCTCCCGCATGATTTACTTTCCCACAATCGTCTTCTTTGATCAATCTAATAGAGCAGCATGTAAGTTTGGCCACTTCTGTGGATCTTCATCCCCCTAGGAAGCTTCCTGTGTCACATAAAATTTATATTAAATGTGTATGCTGTCCTTGTGTTGATCAGTATTATGTCAATTTAATTATTAAGCCCAGTGACAAAACCCCTAAGAAGTAGCAGTAATTTTTTTCCTCCCCCACAACACTATCACGGTGGATACACACTGTTTTAGGTTTGTCCGAATCCGTAGAATGAAGATTAATCGCTAAGAGTGAATCCTGACACCTACCATGGACTCGAGTGACTGTGTAACAGGCTCTTCAAGACTAACAGACAGACCGCTGTGGATATTACCCGTGGGAGAGGCTGTGCCTTTGTGGGGGTTAGGCAGAAATCCCTTAATTCTGCTTAATTTTACTGTGAATCTAAAACTGCTCTTAAAATGTCCTTTAAAAATGATCTTTAACAGGGTCAGAGATATACCTCAGGGGCACAGTGCCTGCCTGGCAAGCGCAAGGCCCTGAGTGTGATCCCCAGAACAACGACAATAACAAAATGATGCTCGGGATCTCCTGTCTCTCCATGGCTTGCTCTTCACAGAGTTCCTGTCAATTTCAAAAATGAGATGATGTTTTCATCGGCCACACCGGGGAAGCCATGAAGGACGTCACTGCCCCTCTGCACTGCCAGCGCCCTGAGTCCTTGGTGAAAGCACCCCCACGCTGCTTGTTTTCGCTCCGTGCTCTGCGCAGCCCCTCTGTCAGCAGCAGAGCCGGGGAGGCAGAGAGAGCGCTGCACTGAGATGCCCTCCTCCTCACGGTCCACTGGCAGATCGTATTAAGGGTTTGCGCCTTAGAATTTGTCCTTTCCGGGTTGGCATTTTATTTTCCTGCCACACTCATTGGAGGAAAGTCTCTTTTGCTGGTCCTCGCAGCTGCCAGGCCTAATCACAATCACAGCGTCAGCCTTCTGCTTTGCTTTCTGGTGGCGCAAAGGATCTACGTACATGGGGGGAAGAAACGCAGCCACACTAGATTTGGCAGAGGGAGTGAATTGATAGAGAGATGCATTTTACCACCCAGCCCCTGAGAGGGCATCTGGGGAAGTGAGGGTTTCCACATCACAGCCCTACATGGTGGCTTTCAGAGCACCCATTCCCAGTCCAACACACACTGTCCCCGGCAGGACAGTCAGGTGGAAGACTCCTCCTGCAACTGCGGCATCTGAGGAGAGGCTAAGCCACTCACGTTCTAAAGGACCTTCGGACACGAAAAACTTCAAACGTGATATGGTTCTCAAAGAGCGACACACTATCTTCACAGGCGAGGAGTCATCAGGCATCTGAGAACAGCAGTTCCTGCGCAAACAGCTGTGGGCAGCAAAAGGCGTGGGTCCCTTTCAGTTGCCCGATGGGCTCAGGGCTTGCTGTCTGCTTCAGAAACCAGGCTTTCCAGCTGCCCTGGAGAGCAAGCCCTGGAAGCAGGACTGGGCGCTGGGAAGTTATCAGAAGTTAAAAATACATTCTTTACCATGTCAGCATTTAAAAACACTATAAAATATTTTATAAAGTGACGTGCTTGTAAATAAACATTTTACTCCTCTCGTTATCACACACAAAACCTTTCCTCCATTTTTCTTTTAATCTTTAATTTGACAAAAAAATCAATCAACCAATAAACGTAGTTACACTGATAATACTGAGGTAGTGACTCCCTTGGCTGGTCTGCATGTGGCACTGTGTTCTATGCATTATCTCATTTGATCTTCCTGATGACCCATTATTCCAGACACAAAGAAACTGAGTCTCCGGACAGCTCCCCTCGCCTTCTGAGATGCCAGACTTCACAGGTGAAGTTAAATAGCTCTTGCAAGAGTTGGTGCACATCTGGGTGAATGATTTGGGGGTGACACTGTGCAGTGTATGTACCATTGTTGACCCTGATTGACGTGTTTTGAAATTTTGTTTTAGCTTTTTTTCTCTTTTTTCCCCCTTTTTCTCCTTGAAATAAAATGGATTTTAAAAAACAAAAAGAAAAAGCATTGGTGCACAGGTCCAAAACTTTGGAAAGCCAAAGGTTTTTCCCTTTTCATGCAATGTAGGTCAACAAGTACATTTAACAGCCTTCAAAGTCTTCGTATTTCTTCTTTTTCATATCCATTCTGGTCACTAATCACACATCAACATCTTGACGTGCCATGGTGTTAAACCATTTTCTGATCAGTTGCTTCTAGATTTTCCCTTTTGTCATTAACAACTTTACTTTCATGTCTCCAATTTGTTTCCTTTGGAATCATCCTTAAAAGTACCCAATCATGGGAGTGGAAATTATGATACTCGTTGGTAGAATTTCTCTTCAGATTTCCAAATGAATTGTAATCATTGCATCACCAATAACAAGCACTGATAATACCATTTCTCCACTGGCTTATTGTACTACATCATATATTATACATTTATTTACCTATATTCATAATATATAATTCATAATATATAATTTGCATTTATTTGGTTTTTCTTGTTTAGTTTAGTTTTGTTTTTAGTACTGCGGATCAAACACATGACCTTGAGCTTGTCAGGCAGGCGCTCCTGCCGCTGAGCTAAATCCCCAGCCCCTTATTTGTTATTCTTACCATTTGGACTCTTATCATTATAATTCTTATCATTTGGATTTTTGGAGAGGTTAAACTTTCAATCATTTTATATATTTCTTTGCCATTTGTATTTCCGTATCTGTAAATATTGTATTTCTGATGGCTGCTCCTTTGAGACCTAGATTTTGATGCTTCATCAAGTGCAGCTTTGCACAATTCCAAAATCATTCTCCCTTCAGTTCCTCATTCATTCCAGTGAGATGATGACAATGGTGACGATGACAATGACTTCACCAGCTCTATACCCGGCTCCACCCTAATCTCTTCCCACCCCATGGCTTTTGCCAGCATAGCTGACAACAACGTTGGGCCATCTCCGACACTCACGACTGTTTACTCATGTGCTGTTCCAAGATTGCAGTGCTTCTCCCAGTCTCATCTGGAGAGCGGAAGAACAGCCTGGCCTGGTTAGGACGGAAGGCAGGAACCCTTGGGCAGGGGACAAAGGTTCTGGCTGAGTCACGAGAACTCAAGCAAAATGAGTCAAAGCTCTGCTCCTCTCCACTTGGGGCACAAACAGAGCCCAGAGCCAGCCTTCCACTCCCTTTATTGCCTAGGTCATTTTGAATGCGGTTACCGGTTACTGACAAGCAGAATTTTAACTTTCGCTCCCCACTTCATGGGAGTAAATATTTTACTTTTATTAATAAAAAGGACTTCGGGTATGAAGCAGAGTTGGCTACCTTGAAGACAAGTCTTCCATTTCCATCAACTGACCTCCAGTAATTTTGTGTACATGTAATTATACTCTTTCTATAATAAAAATATACCATCAAAATTTAAAGTGTTTTGAAGTATTTAGAAGTTAGGGTTACTAATCTTCAACATTTTAAGGCTGGATCCAGCAAACCAATCTCTTACCTTTCTACTGTGAATTTGTACTTTAGCATTATAGTACCAGGCTGGGCGTCTCAGTACCTTTCCCTGAGGGATACAGGAAGCAATTTATGTATTTACCCACTTGGTATGGTAAATGGCACATTGTGTGCTTGTGTGCAAAAGCAGCAAAATGGAACTTGGACCCACCTTTATCCTTCATGGAAGTTTTTGTGTATATTTACCCGAGCATCACAGAAGGTCCAATAGACCCACACTACTCCAGGATTTTTTTTTTTAAGTTTTTGTTGTATTTTCCTGGTAGAAGTAGCTCAATTCAGTACAATGGCACATGAAAAACCAGATTTGCAGTTTTGGAGGAGGTAAAAGTGAATCATCATGCTGGGGATACAGCTCAGAGTCATAAGTACCTGTCTGGCAAGCACAAGGTCCTGAGTTCGATTCCCATTTTCCAAACAAACAAACAAAAAAAAAAGTGAATCATCAGAGGGAGGGGCCAAAAGTGCTGAGCCAAGTTCTCTGACCAATCAGCTATGAGACTAAGGGAGCCATGCACCCCGCACATAGGAGGCGCCAGAGAAGTTGCCCTTGCAATCCGCCTCTCCAGGTCCTTAAATAGGGCAGGTGCTAGCACTCGCTTCCATTGCAGACCTCAGCAGGGGGCTTCGCCAACTACTGCCAGCTCTGTGAAAGTCAGCAAAAGGACCCAGGCTCTGGTCAAGTGAGGTGCGGCCAGCACAAGTCATCCCCACCCCCCACCTCCTCCCTCCTGGGCCTAATCAGATTCATCATGCCTCGTCCTGGTCAGAAGAGCAAACGCCCTGCTTGTCAGAAACACCCGCGGGCCAGAGGTGACAATCAGGGTTCTGAAGATGCACAGAAAGCAGTGGCATCAAAAGTAGAAGCAGCAGCAGCAGCAGAAGCAGGAGAAGCAGCAGCAGCAGCAGCAACAGCAGGAGGAGTAGAACAAGAGGAAAAGGAGTCTTCTTTTTCCCAGAGTCCACGTGGTGCTGCTTCCTGTAGCCCTGCCCTGACACTTCAGAGGAGATCACCATCTACAGGTGATCTTTCTTCTGACAGTTCTGATGAAATTTCCTATTCCGAGTTACGGACATGGTTTACTGTCTTGCACCATGCAGGGGAAGTCATGGAGAACCCGGTTCAGGATTTGGTGACTTTCATACTCCGTAAATTTAATTCGAAGCAGTTCTTTACTAAGCGAGAGTTGAGGAGGAAGATCATCCGCATTGAGGCAAACGATATTCCTAAGATTTTCAAGGATGCCTGTTTGCTCCTGGAGATGTTCTTTGGAGTTGATGTGAAACCAGTGGAGCCCAACCATCGCTCCCATAACCTTTTCAGCAAGCTGGACCTCCCCAACAATGGGAGGGTTTACCCTGGCAAGGGCTACCCTAAGACTGGGCTGCTGCTGGAAGTCCTCACTACGATCTTCACGAAGGGCCACTGTGCTGCTGAAGAAGACATCTGGAAACTCCTGAAAAAGATACAAGTGCGTCCCGACAGGAAGCACCACGTTCTTGGAGAGCCCAAGAGGCTTCTCACTCAAGATTTCGTGAGACTAAAGTACCTGGTGTACCGGCAGGTTCCTGGCAGTGATCCTCCACGCCATGAGTTCCTGTGGGGTCCCCAAGCTGAGGCCAACAAGGAGAAAATACTGCAGTTTTTGAGCAAGATGAGTACGACTTCTTTTACCTACCTCTCATCTGTTTATGAAAAAGTTAGTAGAGAGAAGATAAAAAGATTCCAAGCTGCACTTTCTGCACAGCTTGTTTCCATCGCCAGCCCTAGTGCAGCTGTCCCAGTCACAGACCCTGCTGCTCCTCCCAAGCCTGTTGATGCCTGAGGGTTCGGGTCATCCAGTTTAAGAAAATAGGATTTACTACAGGGTGTTTTCTTGGAAATGTTAAAAAACCCCACAGTAGGGTGTGATGCAATGGGAAAAACTTTTATAACATGTTTATTTCTTGCTTTTCTCGTTGCTTTGATTTTATGTAATTAAATGCTTTAAACTGTTTCTTGGTGCATTCCTTGTAGTCATGCTTAAATCTTTATCAGTAAGTCTTCATGTCTCTGGGCTGTAAATCAGCAAATATTAGTTGATTGTGCGGTCACTGGCAAGCTTTGCGGTAGTGGCTGGTACTCACATGATGAAGACCCAGGCTCTGCACTAGAATTTTTGGGCCTAAGTTTCACAATATTATGAGAAATTTGTTAAACTTCCTTTTTGACTTTTACGTAATATTAAAGAGAACGAATATGATGAGGGCGTCATTGAGAACAATGAGATGAAAGCTTTTTAATGGAGAGTACAGGACTTTGAAAACATCAGGTTTCTGGCAGGATATAGTTTTCTTGTAACTGCTGTTCAAGCTTGTGAGTTAATGCCAAGCCATTCCCATGCTATGACTTGGGATTGTCATGCCAAGTTCTGTGAATCTATTCACTGTACTAAGACACAACATTGTAGACTGGGGAACTTAAAAAACAGATTTATTTCCCATATTTCCTGTTTTGAAAATAGAATATTACTATAGTGAATTTCCTTAAAAATATCAAATAAAGCCGGGCGTGGTGGCGCACGCCTTTAATCCCAGCACTCGGGAGGCTGAGGTAGGCGGAGCGTTGTGAGTTAGAGGCCAGCTTGGGCTACAAGGCGAGCACAAGGCAGGCCTGAGTTACATAGTGCGACCCTGCCTCAAAAAAACAGGGCTGGGAGTTTGGCTCAGTGCCTTAAGCCCCTGCCCTGGCAGGCACGAGGTTGTGAGTTCAATCCCCGGTGCCGCAAAAAAAAAAAAAAAAATGTCAAATAAGCCCATGGTATGCAGAGTAATACAGTGGAGGAAAAATCTGAAGCATGATAAATTCCTGAATTCTCATAGTGATTTTATTCAGCTTTTTAAAAAAATAACTGAATGTTTCATATGTGGTTTTGGCTTGTTATGGGGAGTAAAAATAAAATTTTTATTAAAAAAAGTGAATCATCAGATTACTCATCCATGGATGATGAAGATGACCCATTATGGTAAAATACATGGTTTCATAACAGAAGAGTAGTGTGGATGGATGACGATGACAATGATAACTCTGACACTGGCCATGTCAGCCAAAGTTCCTGTGACAGTGAAATGGAGCAAGAATCCACTCATACAGACACAGGGAATGCAAACTCCCTTGACTCAGATGATAAAGAAAACAGCAACATGAGTACATATTTGACAAGTTGAAATGCTGGAAAATGACCACACAACTAAAAGCAATGATCCACTGTTAGAACTAGTTTCAAAAATATAGAGAAGGTCTTGGCAGGAGTGAAACATATTGGACAAAATGCCAAAACTACCATTCAATGTTGGAGAATGTAACAGACAAAATCTACAAGATGCTGCAAAATACACAAAAAGCTGAAATGCAAGTAAAACATTCTGTATGCACTAGTAGCCATATTAAAAAAATGTATTTATTATGTGTAGTGGATTGGTAACAGGTGGTCAACTTAAACAGCCAAACTGAATCAGCATGATGCTGAGCATGGACGGCCCACCTGAGAACTGCTGCCAGCATAAAAAGGAGACTTGGAGAGAAAGAGTATCGTTGTGGGTTCTCCTAAGTGTTGTTGTTTGGAGCTGTTGGTTCTCCTGGAGGAGCTTGTCATGCTGGCTTCCCTGACATGAATTCAGCCATTGGAGGAGCTCAGGACCTTGTTGCTGAGGATGGCTGCCATTCACTATGGGGGAGCTCTGGTCTTTACATTGAGCATTGCTTTGTGGCTCCACAGGGGAAGATGTGTGCTGTTTAATCTCCAGGAGAAGCTTGTCATGCTGCTTCCTGATGTGTACTCAGCTGTTCTCATTGTCAGAGGAGCTCGGGAGCTTAGTCACTGAGGATGGCTGTGATACTTTTTGGGGGATCCCTGGTCCTATTTTGAGTGTTGCTTCTTGGCTCCAGTGTAGAACCCTCAGACTGCCGGCACAGATCCTTCATTCCACTGGTATAGACTTTCTAGCTTCTACCACTGACCTTTGGGCCTTCCCAGAACAGATTCATAAAACACGCTTGCATGAGTCATTGTTGTGGGTTCTAGGCTCCCAGTTGGACTTGTGGGAGGCACTGTCATGGGCTCTAGGTTTTCAGCTGGCCTTGTGCAGGACATTGCTGTGGGATCCAGGCCCTCGGCTGGATTTTCTAGGTCTTTAGTGTTGTGGACAGATTTCCTGCACTTTCTTGTGTTTAACTCTGGGTGACCATCATAAAATAATATTATAAATTCTGTGTCCTGTATGTAATTGTTCGCCTTGCAATACTTGACTACAACATTGTGACACCTCACTAGCCAAACCAAAAGTATTCATATCTATGCTGTACGTAGCACAGATTTCTCATGGTGATCACACGAATTTAAAAGACTTATGAAAAGCATTAGGTCAAAATATGGCATAAAAATTTATGCCCTTGTAGATGTGAAGACTTATTATGCTTTCAATTTGGACGTTTATCCTAGTACCCAGCCACCAAGTCGTTATTCACACAGTAATAAACCAAATGATGTTGTGAACAGACTTGTTGCTCCTATCTCCCAAACTAATTGGAATGTGACATTTGATAATTGGTTTATTAGTCTCCAGTTGATGTTATATTTGGTAACTGAGCACAAATTGATCAGTGCAAGAACTGTACACAAGAACAAGGCAGAAATTTCAAATGAATAATTTCAAAACAGAGAACTGTACAGTATAATCCTTGAATTTCAGAAAGATATAACATTGACCTCGTATGTGGCAAAGAAATGCAAACTGGTACTGCTGATGTCAACATTTCACCACGATGGAAATATTGGTAGGGAAACTGACATAACAGAAGCCTGACATGGAAACTTTCAACAACAAAACTGAAGGCAGAGTAGATGATGTTGATGAGTTATACAGCAACTATGTCACTTCAAACACAAAGCATTGGCCAATGGTTGCGTTTTACTTGACACTAAACATGTAGCATAAATAGCTTGATAGCTTACAAAGAACATAAAAAGTGAAAAATATCATGGGAAATTTTTCTTAGATGATTGGGACTGGAGCTCATAAGAGATCATTTACAGCAAAGAAAAAACCAAAATGTTTCTGCCAGGGGAATTATGCTTTTGTTAGTGTTTACACTGTCATTCACTTAAGTTTTTATTTCTAATCTAATCTTTTAGGTTTTGTAAGCAAGTACACAGTTAATATGAAAATGTTGATGTCTATTCAAAGCACTCATTATATATTTGATATTATATTTTATTTAAATCTTATTTCCCTGTTAAGTGCATGTTGTGCAGTAGGAAACTCTTGACAAAAAGGAAGAGAGGTGACAAGACTGCCACACAGGGAAGGAAAGCTAAGCACACGTGCTGTCAGTGTAACTGAGACGTGTGCATGGAACATGTAGTTGTCATGTACAAAGACTGCCTTGGGTGTGACAGTTGAAGCAAAGCATATTTTTGTGGTAGGGTTCTATTGGTATTTTCATTGTAATTCATAGAAGAATTTATTTCTGATGTTATCTTTTAGGTTGTGTAAGCAAGTACACAGCTGATGTGAAAATGTTGATACCTGTTCTAAACACACAACACATATTAAGAATTTAATAATTTATTTATATTTATATTTATATTTATATTGATGTTCCTGTTAACTGCATACAGTAAAATATAGTAAGAACCTCTTGACAAAACAGGAAAGCCACTAAGATGTCAAGTATATCCTACAAAAAGACCAGGAAAGCAAAAGACATGTGCTGTCAGTGTAAGCAAAACATGTGTGTGGTACATGCTGTTGTCATATGTGCAGGCTGCTTTAGGTGTGAGGATTGAACAAAAGTTTAGTTCTACTGTAAAGATCTATTGACATTTTCATTGCAGTTCATATAAGAATTTATTTGTGTTCTTCTTTTTAGACTTAGTATACCAAAATCAGTTGATGTTGAAAATTGTGATACTTCTTTATAAACACTCAATAAATATTAAAAGTTCAGTATCTTATGTTTGTGATTTTTTTCCTACTGAGAACTCATTGTTTAATATAATAAAACTCATAAAATTAAAACTAATAATTCATCAGTAGAAATATTCTAAAGAATAAATGTGAGTCTGACAGACCCATATTTCTGCATCTTGATGACAAAATTAGTCTCATTCTCCACAGACTTCGTCTATTTTGTTCATTCTGTATTCACAGCATTGAATTAAACCTGACACAGAGGAGGTGATCAAAATATCTTTGCTAAATTAACGAATGGATGAATGGATGAATGAACAGACATTCATGTTGGGGGGAAGACTTCCATACTGGGCAGACACACAACCTGAACTTAGAAAACCATCTCAAATTCAGTTTCTGGAACTTAGATGGGAGTTTTGGATTGAAAACATTAAGAAAGAAAATTAGTTATCAGTTTAGAATTTTCTAAACATTGACATCTAGCCTCTACAGTTTTTGTCAAAGTAATATGGGTCCCCAGAAAGTCTTTGCTGAAGGATGGGATCAGTTCCAAAGGCTTTCTGGCTAATTTCAAGTTTTTCCAGATTAGACCAAAGCCATGAATGTCTGGATATGCCAACCTTTGAATCTCAACTTCTCCAACACTGCCAATACAGTATTTGTGTTCCATACTGTGGCACCAACCTTCCAGTCCTGTCATAGCAGGAAATGGCAAACTACCTGTATGGAACAGAGACCATGAGCAAGACCAATGGAAGGGGCATTCTACTCCCCAGTTATACAGAAAACACACAATAAATTCATCAGAACACAAAATTCCGAAGAACAGGTTTTGGAAGAACACAATGGCATAAAGATACCACGTGCACAAATGCGTGTGCACACATGCGCACACACACACACAAACGTGCGACATGATTTGCTCATATTTGCACTAAAATACGCATACCACTTCCAGTTCAGCCAGCTGCTTCCTCTGCCTGAAAGCTTCCTGTTATTCAGCACAGGAAACAGCCAAAGCTTGTATATTACAGAGAGGGTGTCACATTTATAAATCTTTGTAAACTACTTACTACATCATCTACGGAGTACTGGCAAATCAGTTCTCCTGGATGCTCACTCCAGTGAGAAGTGGTATGATTTTAAACTGGCATTGATTAAGTACTCAGCATCTGCTAGCTATAATGCCAAGATACATAAATACAGATATACATAAGTAGATAGATAGATATCTCCTGCCATATTCTTTAATTAGTATGCTTGTGATACATGATAATTACATTCATTTTGGGGAATTGGTACATATACATACTGTACCTGGATCATTTTTATTCCAACATCTTACAATGACCTTTAAGCTAGAGGAGTTAGCTCTACTTTCTAGAAACAACTCCAGAAACATTAGTAACATTCTCGAGATCACATAATCAGTAAACAACGGCAACCAGATTTGAATAGAGTCTGTGATTACGGCCCACGCACCCAGGCCTGTGGGCCCGTCACTGGGGCAGTCTCTCCCAGCACCCACAGTTGCATGGCCAGGCCTCCACCAGACCCTGTGTGACACCCCAAGATGGACACGACACCATCCCAGCCCTCCAGGAGCTCCCCAGCTCTCAGGAGGAGCAGACAGGGAAACAAACGGGCTGCGCTGTTGAGTGCTGCCAGCGGGTTCAGGATGGGGCTCCCTCCCCAGCACACACTGGCTCTCTGGGTTCACAGTAACCTTATTCTCCCCTTCGCCAGCCACCTCTGGGTTGTAAGTAAAACATTATAAATGTTTTCTTTCCTGACTGCAAGGCCTCCCACCCTGCATTGGCTGGAAGGTGTTAGGCTAAGTCCTTGTCCCAGCTTTGAGAGTGAAAATCCATGAAGTTGCCCCTGAGACAAATTCTTGAGGGGATGAAAATAATTCCTCTCTCCTAAGAGTGCTGTAAGCACTGGCTGAGAAGCACTGCCTGCCAGCCAGCACCTTTGCAGAAACATCCATCCGTGTCTTCCCTCCAAAGTTTTCTAAAGAAGCAAATTATGAAAGAGTATAGGAATATCGCTTCATTTTTGAAAACCCTAGTCTATCCTTAACATTCAATAAATAGATGCTACTCAAAATTTAAAATATTTTGGATAAGCTGGGCATGGTGGTGCACACCTTTAATCCCAGCACTCGGGAGGCTGAGGCAGGAGCAGCTTTGTGAGTTCGAGGCTGGTTTAGGCTACAACGCGAGCGCAAGACCAGCCTGAGCTACATAGTGCAACCCTGCCTCAAAAACTAGGGCTGGGAGTTTGGCTCAGTGGCTTAAGTGCCTGTCTGGCAGGCATAAGGTTGTGAGTTCAATCCCCAGTGCCGCTAAAATAAAATAAAAATAAAATAAAATATTTTGGGAAATTAAAAAACAAAAACTAGAAGCAGGCCAAGCGAACAGTCACTCGTTACAAGCTGGAGAAGAGAGGTAGCCACGGTGCTGGGGACCTGAGCTCAGGTTTCCTCCTCCTGCTGCTCTCAATTCCATGTCTTCTATTCGCCGGGCAGGGCACTGGGACCTCACGCTGCAGTCCCCAGCACCCTGCCAACTCCCAGCTGGACCCCAAAAGTGGCAACAGGCAGGGTTGGATGGGGAGGAGGGAAGAAGCCATTGTTCTCGCTGCTGCAGCTGCTCGTCCGCAGTGGCAGTTGCTGCCTTGAGCAGCTGTGGGTGCTGCAGGCTTTGCACTTCCAGCTGAAGAACCAGGGGACTCAAAATCAGAGCCAGAGGCCACTAGGACAGCAAGTGCACGCCTGCGCACTGGGCACCCCTCTGCTATTTTGAAATTCCAATGCTGGCTCTTTCCACTCTTCTCTCCTTCTTCCACTCACTCCCATTCTCTCTCTCTCAGCTCCTACTTTTACGTCCAGCGCCACTGGAAGCCTCCTTTGTTAGACATAGCTAACATGGTTTCCATTTCCTGATTAGAATTTTACTGATGTCATTAATCAGAAAAGAGAGATTCCTTTCTCATATTCAGAATCATATTCAGCCCAAACAAAGTCCATAAATGCAGTCCAGTTGTTTTTACAAGCCTTGTCAGGATGTAAGTGTCCTTGGAAATTCTGTATTTATGTGGCGTTCAAAAGTTTTCTGCTGACAAATGGCATCTCCTCATAGTATGCCAGAATAATTTTGGCAAGTAGTCACAATTTCAGGAAATTAAAAATATAACTGAGCATGTATAATGTAAAATTCTTCTTCTTTTTCTCCTGTTATTAGAAAGGCCATGACATTTTCTACTTAATCAAAAGAGAAGAAAAAATTCCAAGAACTGGCTCAAAACTAGGTCTTGGAACCTCTGTTTACCAAGCTGTAATTCCAAAAGGCACCTACTCAGAAGACAAGAATGTCCTTCCTTCAAGTCTAAGTTTATGTATCAGGCCTTCCTATTGGTGGACATTAGTCCAACTAACAAGTTGGGAGACTTCTGCAGTATTTAATTTCCAAGATGGTGGTTTTAAAACAAATTTTCTGGATCATCCTTCAAAGACTTTGAGCAAATAAAAATGTTCATGAAATGAAATGAATCTTTTTCTTAAGTGATAAGTTTTCTTTTTAAAATGTTGATTCTCAACGTCAGGGGTATGGAAAAGTCATCTCTAGAAAGAGGGAAGGAGCCAAAGGACATTTCTAGGCCTGACACATTCTTAAAATACTAGAAAATCCAAGCTCATACTCAGAATGTGCTGTTTTTAAGGGAGGCTTAACATCAGAATGCAGCAAAGCCCTAGAAGGAAGCCGTGAAATTCTGAGTATGAGAGAGGATGACAGCCAGCAGCAGGGCCAGAGGAACAATTATACAGGAGGGTGCCAACTGAGTCAAGCACGGAGGAACATTCTGGAAAGACCTCTCCATTTGCTTTTCAAGGTCCTAGGAAGAAAATTGAATGCAGAAGCTTATTTATTGATCTACACGGTGGCAGTTTGCCTAGCAAATTCTCATTTCCTTTTTGATCAACTCCCCAAAGGAAACAATGAAAATCCTACAGTTATCCTGAACACAATGTCATTTACTTGTCATGAAACTTCTATATCCAGTCAATTGTTTCTTTGTTCTGATCTCAAATAACAAGTGAAGGAAAAAATACCTTCTGTGAGGAGAGAACAGAACCTATGCTCTATTCTCCCTGTCACCCTGGCCCATGCCCAGCCTTTATATAGAAGTTGCATATGTTATTATCACTGGCAGTATTTGCTGCTGATCAGTGCCAACCTTCTATCTATTGAGCCCTCTCGGTTTCTACTGGCCTTTTGTACCATGGTCCTGATGGGGCCCAAAGCTGTGCCCATGAATGAAGCATTATTATTGCTATTCACACCAGCTAACAACAGCTTCCAGAATTAAAAATAAAACCACCATGCTGAGAAACAAATGCACATAGATTCTCCCTTCTCTTAATGACACAGGATAAATCTAACCTCATTACTTTATGTAAATGCTTAGATTTTTTTTTTTTGCTGAAACACTGCTCCTTCCCCCCTCTTCAGACAATGAGTTCTATAAAAATTAATGTTCTTGTGAATTTTGTTTAGCTCAACAATAAGAAAAGCTAAAAAGGGGCAAAGAATTGAATAATTACCTTTTACCAAGATGTGTAGAAGTATATTCTACTAACTTTTTTACTTATATATAACAAGAACACTATGAATCAAGAAGCACAATTCTCATCTTATAGGTGATAAAACTGAAGGTAACCAAATCGAACAAGCCAACAAAGGTAGAATGAGATGAGTGTAATATTTGAACCCAGATCTGCTTGAACTGAAGAGCTATGTTTTACAGTCCTTACCTTGTGTCCTGTCCTCTCTGCACTGTCCACCTCTGTTTAACAAATAGTAGCCAGACTCAGCATTCCCTTGACCTGAGCCCAGAGCCAGACTGTTCTTTTAGGTTTACAGGTCACACCATCTCTGCCACAAGTACTCAACTCTGCCATGGTAGCATAAAAGTAGCCATATGCAGTACAATAATGAATGGGTGTGGCTGTGTTCCAATAAAGCTTTATTGAGAACACCAACAGGAGGCAGGCTGGAATTGGCCTCACACCACAGTTCTCTGACTCCTGCCATAAAGGACACTAACATCCAGGTCAAAAAAAATATTACTAAAAGACTGTTTTCCATATGGCTTTCATACACAGGGTCAAAACTCATTGAAGATGCTTAGGGGGCAGGAGAGAGCTGAGGGCCTTTGGAAGGTGGACAAAAGCACTGAATGTAGTAATTTTCATTAGTCCCCACCTTCATGGGGTTCCATAAGTAGCTGAGACCAGCCCCCAGCACTCAGAATAACCGAAAAGATAAGAGATTTCAGAAAGCAGCACTTCACGGTCCACCATTAAGGGTCTCTATCTTGGGTAACACGTGACAGGTCTACATGGGGCATGTTAGCAACAGCTACCTTGGGAAGCTGTGCAAACAGGCACGGAGCATTTTAGCAAAGATCATTTCACTATTCCCGGTGTTCACTTCCAGGATCCGAGTGCTGCAAGGTGTCAGGAGAAGGAAACCTCAGGTATAACTAAGGCTGCAGTCATCTGTAACTAGTTTGTTTCACCAAGTACAGTGAAAAAGCATCCATTGCATACCCAATACCATAAATTACCCCAGGTAAAAGCTTGCTCTTAATTCTTTTAGGAAAAAGTAAAGGTTGGGTATGTATGCAGATGCTTTGAAAGCTTTGAACTGATCAAACTGTAACCAGAAAGTGGCTAAACTCATAAAGCAGGATGACTGACTAGTATAATTTCCTTCCAACTACTATTTATGAAAGACACTAATTAACATTTAAGTCACCCTCTAAATTAAGAATCCTGACCTGACAGTTGCACAGGTGCCAGGATGCCACAGGTGTCTAACCACCTTGCTTTTGCTTTGAAATCATGCATGCATTGAGTCCTTGCTGAAGCAGCCACAGAGGGAGTGAAAGACAGACAACTGAGTAGCTCCCTTGGAGGATCAGTGACCACCCAAGAAATGGAATGAAGCTAGTTCACTAATGGGCTAGTGACTGAGTCTTCTATGCCTGCTGTAACAACATTACCACATCCCTGGTAGCTCAGAGCAACAGGAATGTATTCCTTCACGGTTCTGGAGGCTAGAAGACAAAATCAGACTTGCAGGGCCAATGGCAAAGTATCAGCAGAGCCAGGCCTGCTCCAAAAGCTCTAGCGGGCAATCCATTCCTCATCTCTCCCAGCATTCCTGGCCACCAGCATCCTTTGGCTGCTGGCCACATCACTGCAGTCTCTGTCTCGGTGTTATATCACCTTCTCTTCTATCCCCACTCTCCCTCAGTTTTTCTTTACATAAGGACCTTACGATTTCTGCATCTGTAAAGGCTGATACATCATGTCAACTTGAGAAGCCTACAAACTTAACTAAGTAATTCAGCACTTCTATATCCTAGGGTGTAAAGGACGTGCCTTTATCACTCTAGGATGTCGTTCAGTGTATCAACTTGAGAAGTTTAGAAGTTTAACTAAGCATGGGATCAGGGTCCTCACTTTGTAAATATCCTCATCCTGTACAAGAGTATGGCACAGAGATGATGTGAGTGCTGCACCTGCCCTGGAGGTGGGGGTAGTGTGCTTACAATATAAGACAGGAAAAGAGGTTTGCTCTCTCACTTTTTGCTCTTGGTGCTTTTGGTGTCTTCTGCTGCCTTGAAATGTTGCCCCTCTACTATGCCACCCAGCTTTGGAGGCAGCTGTGGACTGAAACGTTCACAAACTGTGAACTAAATAAACCTTTCTTTTCTTAATTTTGGGTGTTGGGTATTTTGACTCAGCACTGAGAGAAAAGTAACGAAGACACCATCTTCAAGATTCTTCACTTAATCACATCTGCAAAGACCCTTTTCTATATATAGCAATATTTACTGGTCCCAGAAATAAGGATCTGACATCTTTGGGGGATCATGATTCAATCTAAAATAACTACTCAAACCAATAAGTCCTCAAACAAATAGTAACTGTCTTAGTTACTTTTCTCTCGTTGCTGAGACAATACCTGATGCCCAAGACTAGGGAAGGAAAGCTTTATTTCTTACAATATTAGAGGTCTCAGTCCATACTCAGCTGCCGGCCAGGCAGGGTGGCATGGCTGGAGGGCAGCCGCTCATGGCCACTGAAAACAGCAAGTGTGAACCGGTGAGAGAGGGAAGACACGCCTTCCTCCCCGCCCTTACACTGTATGTTGGTCGGCTCCACCCTTGGGCAGGTGCAGCACTCACACCACCAATCCTAGTGCCAGACAATAAACCAATCACGAGCACCAGACTCAGCCATGTCCATGATTACATGAGACTTGGTAGGGGCCACAGGAACATAAACCATAACAGTATCTAAAGCCATAGCCTTCGCTTTCTTTCTGCAATGATGTGAAAGTGTGACATTGGTGTCTTTGTTCCCAAGACATAGACAGCTACTGTCCATAAATCACTGCCACACTGCACAGCCTTGGGACCCACACTGCTTGCTGAGGGAAAGGCATGTCCTGGGGTTGTGCAATACAATGCTTCCCAATAGCGCATCAGACTGAGCAGTTCTGTGTCTTAGACCCAACACTCGGAGCTGTGTTCAGAAAGGAAGAAGCTCCTTAAATCAGCCTCTGTGGCTGAGAATATACTTTCCCAATCATCCACCTTCTCATAACACACCATGGATCTTTAATTTTTCCTTTAGTCCTTAAAAAAATTCTTCTACCTCAGTTGCCTCTTACCCACAACTTGAGACAATGTGCTCCACAAGATCCTTGCAAGGGACACAGCTCATTTCCAAAGAGGAGAGGTTTCATGATCTTTGCAGGTGAAGCATTGTGGTAGGCACTGAGCATGTGCCATGCAAGTTAAAGTTGCAATGTATTCCCTGACATCCACTAATTTATTCTGTCTTCATAACATCTCTTACCATCTGACATTTATCTTCTTTATTTTTTAAAATTTTCTGTTTCTCTCAGTTAGGATTAAGCTCCATGACAACTGGGATTCTTGATAGTTTTATTTACTTTCTGTTTTGCATACCCACTACCTAGAACACTGACGCCTGATCCATGATCATCACATATTTGCTGGCTGGCCGTTTGGATGGAAGGATGGATGGATGGATGGATGGGAGAGTGGATGGATGGATGGACGGATGGGAGGAAGGATGAATAAATGGATGGGAGACTGGATGGATGGATGGATGGGAGGATGGATGGGAGGATGGATGAATGGATGGATGGATGGGAGGATGGATGGGAGGATGGATGAATGGATGGATGGATGGATGGATGGGAGAATGGATGGGAGGATGTGAGGATGGATAGATGTGAGGATGGATGGGAGGATGGATGAATGGATGGATGGATGGGACAACGGATGGGAGGAGGGATGGATGGATGGGTGAGAGGATACGTAGGTGGGTAAAAGGAGAGATGGCGGGAGGAAGGATACATGGAGATGTATACAGGACATTACAGAAATGCAGAGAGGCAGAGGGCACTTAGCCTAGCCTGAGGCAATGGGTTTAGGGAAGACAAACCATTTGGTCACACACTTCCTTTCCCAATTCCATTCTTCACCGATAGTTTTACAATGTCAATTTTTCCGTTTTCAAAAACTATTTTCTAGATAGATAAAATAATTATCACAGAAAAGGCCAGCAAATTTGACTCTAATTTTCCAAAATAAAAATGTGTAACTCATCTTAACTGCTTCAATATTTTGACAGACAGTGACTTGCAAGGAACCTAATCTGTGTATTACACAAGCTTTCTCCCCATCTCATCATGCAGTGTGATAAAGACCCCACTACATTTCAAAGGTCTTGTTCTTATGAAGTTAAACCACATGGATGGCATCCTGTAACAATATGTACTTCAGGCGCTAATGCTTTGTTTTACAGGCTTTCCTGTGAATGATTCAGGTGATGATTTAATCTGGCCCAATCTCTGTCTCAAGAGGGGCACTTACCTAGGTTTCCCATCAAACATTCTTTAATTAGAGAAAGAATTCACTTTTTGAGCACCTATCTTTTCTAGTACATCTTCCCATATGTAGCATGAGTATGCATAGGAACATGCATACACACATACGCGCATGTGTGTGCTTTTGAAGTATTACGTTCTGTATAACTAAAACAGAATCTACCAAACAACCTGAGCAGAAACAGATTGACAAGATATATGCTTTCAAACAACAGAATATCAGACCTCCCACACTGCATCGTCTGTCCTGATTCTCACTTCTTCAGACACTCAGCAATATTTCTGCTTCCCAGTCCAACAGTATTAGCTGACAAGGAAAGGCATTTGACTTTAGTTTGTCACTGCATATTTCCAAGCATTACTTCAACCAGTTTTAACGGCACTTGGAAGGACAACATTTACCCAGTCACATAGGGCTCTTTTGTTTATAAGTAAGATGTCTCAAGCGATACTTCTAAATATTTATCAGTAAATCTGGCCACTTTTCAGAACACCATTGAGCATTCTGTGTCTATAATCACCAGTATGTTTGGGGGTAAATGCGGTGCTAATCCGGAGGACTGCCCAATGCCCTTGAGGTTTCACTGCAGGCTCAATGGATACTGGGTGACACTCGGCTTCAAGGACAGCAAAGATAACTCACCTTGCAAATCACCTCCTTAGAGGTGTTCTGGCAGCTTGTTAGATTGGCTAACACAACCTGAAACAGTAGGCTGACCAGGAAAATGTAAGCTGGGGTCGTTCTGACCCTCTCAAATACTGGAAGTCTCTCTCCATCCTATGGAGACCTTGCTTGATCGAGGCCATGTAGGGCTTTTCACAAACAGTTCAGTCTATATAGATCAGTCTGTATTTTCACAGTGGATGAAGCTTAATTTCTTTCTTATAGAAAAATAATTGAGTAATAATAACCATGTTCACCCCACATTTAGAGGCCACTGGTGTCACAGGAAGAACACTAGCCTTAAGGCTCCAGGCTACGTCCACCAACTAGTGGGAAATTCCCACGACTGCTATGAGGACCCAGTGAAGATGATCTGCACACTATGAAAAGCCATGCCGATACGATATATGACTGTCACTGCTCAGGAAGCTGTGCCCGGGCTGCTGGGTTATCTTAAATCCATTACTTTGCATGTTTCTACTCAAATTCATCTCCATGCTGGTGAATCAGAACTGTGAGTGTCTGAGAGCTGAACTTATCAGAGAGTATTTTAAATGCTCAGTATTGTAGGTGATCCCCATTTCTAGACCGACATATATTCTTTTCAGGAAAACCCAGGATCATAGGACAGACTGGGTTCCCCTAAAAGGTTGTTTGTTTTGTGGGTCCCTCATGGCCTTTCCCATGAACCCAAAGTTGCTTTAGGTCCTTGAGAGTCACCTTTTGGGGTCACTCTGCATTATCTCCCCTGTCCAGGGAATCTAGTGCAGCAACCTACACCAGAACTGCGCTCCTGCTAGCCTCATGGCCAATCCATGGAGCGGGGGTCCTTCTCCCGTCAGCTCAGGCTGAGGCCACAGGAACACTAGCCATAGTCAGGAAACCCCAATTTCCCATGACCCCAGAGCAAGGAGACTGGTCCGCCTGGCCTGTTCTCTGGAGCAGCCATGACTCACAGAACGGCTCTTTCATTAGAAACAAAGCATGCATTCTCCTTTATGTTTGCCAGCACGGGCAGAAGAAGACTCTTAGTGAGCCAAGTCTGCCTCTGAGTTTTGCCCAGACTGTGACACTGGCCTCTCTGTGAAGGGGGCAGGAACAGGTGCCTACTGAGTTACTCCTATCTGTCCGGCTTGGGGACTGTGCCTCATTTACACGCATCCGGATTCTCAACAACACGAGGATGCAAATCCTCCCTTCTCCGCCTCCTCCCAGGGAAAGGAACAGCTGTCCCAGTCGCCTTCTCTCCCCAGGCCCATAAACCCACAGTGTCTAACTTGGACTAAGAGCCTGACCATCCTTCACATGATGGCCTTTTAACATTTCTTCTCCTATCAGAAATACACGGTACTTCATTCTCTCCATCTTGGCTTCTAAAATAAATTAAGTTTGATCATCGCACATGATTTATTTTTATAATGACAGCCAAGTGACAGATCCTGTCCATGGGTGACCCATTTTACCAAATGGATAGTCCTGTTTTCAGTGACAGTGAAATCTAACAAAGCCCCAAAGGGCTGGGATGCCTCAGATGCTAACTGCATCAAACCAGAAATGGAAGAAATAGGTTATGGTATTGTTTTAAGCAAACACCTGATTTCACAGACAATAGACATGTCTGGAATTAATGGGGATATTTCCTGACACAAACAGTGGAAAGTCCAACCAAAACATTGTGCGCTCTGATCTCTTGCTTCCGGTGGCCAGGCCACCTTGAGAAGCCATTCACAGTCAGTAGTCCCGACAGGTGGTGAGTCACTTCTCAGCTGTCACAGCTGACCAACCACATCAGCCTTCAGCTGGGTAAGTCTTTCACTGTAATTTTAGACGACTGCTCACCATGAAGGCAGTTCTAGAACTTTCCCTCATGGTGACCATGTTTCAGTATGGTGGGAATCAGGTATCACAGAACATTTCACCACACCGGGAGCATGGATCTGGAGAAGCTGCACAACTCACAGTGGCTGATTTCCCTCTCAAGGAGTCACCCACCTCCTGAGCCACTGCTTTCCCCACATGTCCTGAGAACTGGCTTGCGCCTCAGTTTCCCCACTGCATCTCAGGTTTTGATAGGTACGCAAGTTACCGAGAATCTTCTTAAACTGCAGGTTCTTATTCAGCTGGTGCAGACGGGACCTAAAAATCTGCATTTCCAGCAGGTCTCAGGTGACCCCTCACCACTGGCTCACGAACACATTCTGGGTGGCAAGGGGGAGCTAACTCCTAAAGACACTGTCAGCCCTGAGGCTTTTTCCTATTCAAAACAATGCACAAAGTTTAAACAACAAATGTCATAAAACAATACCAAAAGGGTTGAATATCTAAAGCTTGCAGTCTCTTGGCAATAACCTAGTTCACTGGGTTCTCCATACTGCCCTGGCCAGCCCTGTTCATGCTTTAAGAATGCACAGAGGACCCCAAGTGTCCACACATTCCTTTATTCTTTTTCCCATGAGCAATTAAGATGAAATTACTATGATTTTTTTTTTTACAATTCTATTTGTTCACAACAATTCAACAATTAACACCCAGATCAGACATCCTGAGGCCAAGGTTTAATTACAGAAACTATAATTCAGACTGAAAGAGAGAGAAAGAAATGTTTAAAACTGGTGAATATCCCAGCTTAGAATAATATTTGTCATTTTCAAAGAATAAGAATCATTGTTCTCTTTCTCTCCACTGCAGTTTTGGCTGGAAGGAATATTTAGCAAAAGAAAAACACAATGGATTTGAATGAATTTGGCAGCACTGGACCCCTACTCAGCCTTCCCTGTAGGTGAGAGAGAGCCTGGCTTCTCTACCTGAGAGAATTTATAGAAACACAGCCACCTGGTGTGTGCCAGATGATCGTGGTGTCCTAATAGCTCCAGAGAAGGCAAATCCATTCTTCTCTTCATAATTGGGAGGAAAAGCATCCAAATCTGGCTTGGACCTGAGTTTCCTCATTGCATTGTGGGTGCCTTCAGCGGGGCATATAAATCCAGGCACAGAACCAGGGCCTACTAGCCAGAGCTGGCTGGGGCAAGAATAAACAAGGAATATAGGAAGGAGGGCATCAAAATGGGTCAATGATCTTCATTGCTTTCTCCAAAGGACTCCTCTCCAGCATGCAACAAGGTGCCAGGTCACTGCAAGTGCTTTACCAGGTAAAACGGGAACACCCTGCCAGCTCAGCGATGCCCAGGGCCAAGCCGACAAGCGCCTGGCTTCATGCTCAGCTGGAAGCACCTTTCCCACTCAGTGGCCTACCAAATGTGCCCAGGTCACCTGATGGCCTTCAGGTCTCCTTAATTCCTTGGTGTAATGACTGATACACTGTGTCAACTTGAGAAGTTTAGAAGTTTAACTAAGTGACTCAGCAGTTCTACATCCTAGGATGTAGAGGACATGCCCTTCCACAGCTGTTTACTCCCTAGCATGTTGTGATGGTTGATTTACTGTGTCAACTTGAGAAGTTCAGAAGCTTAACTAAGTGACTCAGCAGGAGACCAGGGTCCTCACTTTGTAAACTGTTGGGAGTCATTGAAGCTGGAAATTGACTTAGGGCATGATCTGGACATGACAATTCCAAGAACAAAGAGTGCCTGGGGCAAGCCACATGACGAAGCTGTTTCAGGCTAGAGAACACCTAGCCCCAAGACAATCTGAACAGTGGGTTGCTAGGACAACGGGGTATCATGTGACATTAGGTTGCTAAAAGGTATAAATAAACGCCCCTGCAGTGAGGAGCCAGTTCCTTTCCTCCCATCAGGAGAGTAAGAGCTCCACCTGACCCCAGCTTTGTTTCTTTCTTTTTCTCATCCTCTCACAGTCCTTCACCCCAAGAACCTCAGGAGCTGCATGGATCACAGCAGTAAACATCCTCAGCCTGTGCAAAAGCAGGGCATAAAGATGGTGTGACTGCCATTCTCGTCCTAGGACCACAGCCTTCTTACACTATAAGGGAGAAAAACAGACCTGCTCTCCTCCCTTTTGCTCTTGTTGCTTTTGCCATCTTCCATTGCCTTGAACTGTTGCCCCTGTGCCATGCCACCCTGCCTTGGAGCCAGCTGATTATGGACTGAAACCTCCACAAACTGTGAGCTTAATAAACCTTTCCTTCCTTCATTTTGGGCATTGGGTATTTTGTCTCAGCAATGAGTGAAAAGTAACTAAGAGACTACGTCTCCATCTCATCCCAATTTGAAGTCCATTTTACCCTGCTTAGGACCCTATTTTAAGACCTTCCTGTCCTGGGGTTGCTGACTCATCTAAGACAGGCCTCTATGCTGATAGCTAGGACTTGTAGAAGAATGTAGCACTGTTATTCCCCAGGAACAGCCTACTAAAATTTTAACAGGTCTCTCATTAGCTGGCCCTCTAGTAGGGACTCTAGTGATACAAGAAACTGCTGGGAGTGGGGCCTGAGTCACTCCCGGTACCCATCCTATCTGACAGATTGCACTGATGTGAACCCTTCAGGCTGAGGCACTGGAGAAAGTGTGGCAGCAGAGTTCTGGGCCACCTCTGCAGCTCACCTAGTTGTGTGGCTTTGGACAGCTCAGTTCATTTCTTTATGCCTGGTCCTTAACTGCAAAGGGAAGAGACGGAACAGGGTCTAAAGTTTCCCAAAGTTTTGTTCATTTCCTTGTTGTTGAGGGAAACCCTTTCTTTACAAGGAATCTTACACAGAAGCCCAACAGGCAAATCAGAGGAAAAGCAGTACATGCGGTGCAGGGGCATCAGGAGTGGTCACAGATAAACCTCGAGATCCCTGTAGCTCCGCTGCAGCAGACTCCAGTCGCCAGCAGCTCACCACCATGCTAGAAGGACTCGCACTCCTTCTGCGGCCGCTCCACAGGGCTCCAGTCAGGTTCTCAGTCAGAAGCATTTGTCCTTCCTTCCTCTCTCCCAGTCCCATCGCACAAAAGGACATCTGGTAATCCCAGGAGGGATTTTTAGTGGCACCCACTGCAGGAGGAGCTCCTGGCATTGAGTAGACAGAGGCCGGGTTTGCTGTTAAAACATCTGACAATGCATGGGTCAGGCCCTCACACACAAGCACTGTCCAGCCCGAGGGCCAGCTGTGCTCAGTTTAAGAAACCTTGCCGGAGGGCCTGCAATTCTGCACAATTAGCCAACAAACAGGAGGAGCCCTAAGGAGCACTGCACATGGGCCGGACACCGGGCTAGAAAGGGGTTCACTGCACCCCTATCTGCACTGCATGAGCTCAGCCTAGGCCCTGGGCTGTACCCGACCATATGCAGCTCCCTCATTGAGTAGCTCCCTCCCTCCAGAAACAAGACTATGCTACACAAGGGAGATGGCTGAGCTAGGGGCAGCCAGCTGTCTCTGCCACCAAAGGTCTTCTTAGTGGAACAGATCTTGTCACAAAGACTATAAACTGTGGAACCTGATGACCTAAAAAATCTGATGCGGAATATCTATAGGGCTTTGCTACCCAAACTGTGGCAATGCCTGGGAGCCTGGAAAGGCCCCTGGGTGCTCCTAAGAGATGGGGAGAGGCAGGCTGCATGCCCTGGGGACATTAGCGTCCCACAGACGCCTGCAAAGAAAGATGCATAGGGAAGTCAGCACATTCTGTGGGACTGCATTTCCCACCAGAAACAGCTCTGGCTGGGGTCATGGAAGGCCCTCCTTCCACGCACAGAGCAGAAACCAACAGTCAATCGCAAGAAAGGGGCAAGAAGGCTGCAGTGGACTGAACCCATCTCTCTCCTGGCCCACAATACAACAGCCAATCTTTTCCACAGCTATCTTCATTCATCAGACAGTGGCCCAGATTCAGAAGCTACGGGCATCTGAAAACACGAATGAAAAGATACAAAAATTGTCCTTGATATTCAGAAGAAAGCCAGTAAAAGAAGCCAAAATAAGTCACAAACCCTCAACCCATTTCAGGTACTGCGGACAGGTGTACTTACCCACCCTGGCCTGTGTACAATGTGTGAGTGGGCCCGGAGCAGCAGTTTTCAGATAGTGTCTGAGGTATCACTTGAAGACCCAAGTAACAGATGTTACACCTCACACCCAAACCCATTTTCTTGGGGTTATCATATCACACTTTTTAACAAACTAAACAAAGGCTGCGACGGCAAAAAGACAAAAACAAAACAAAACAAAACAAAACTTAGAAATCCCTGATGAGGAGACTCAATCACTCATTTCTAATTCTAACAACCTATGATTAGTCCATAAGACTATACCAATCTTAGCAAAAGCTTTTATGTGTTCCCCTGTAAGAGAGGTTTTCATCTCTAAATTTTAAATTACCATTCAAAAAGTGAAACTAGATTGCTCCAAGTCCTTAATTCTCTGCATGTGTTTGTCAAACAGCTTTAAGTCTTCAGTAATCCTGATCTCAAAATTCTACAATCATTTTAATTTTTGGTGTGATTTTCCATGGTAGTTCTCAAGCCCACGTCTGCTTTTATAAGTCACCCTCCTTTGATAAGGTCCCAAGTTCCTCCTCTTTAACCAAGGCCTGGGGGAAGTCCTCACTGCCAGCCAGTCCACTAGCAATCAGGAGATGAGCTCTGGAAACAGTCCCACACAATTCTCTTGTTTTTCCATTTGGAATCAAGATCTACTTCCACTTCCAGCTGACGTGCTCTCCCTGTGACCTTGAACCTGGATGCCCAGAATCCCTAGTTGATGCTATTCCTGGGCTGTAAACCCAGTGAGATCAAAACAGAACTCCCCCATTATCTGGTAGGGTTCTTTGCATACATTTGATACGCACTAAACAAATATTAACAAAAGTCATACATGACAAAAATCGCAGAGGTATAAATCAAACAATTGAATTCCACTATGACATCAGAATGTTGACACAGTCCAGTAATATTTTGATGCATAAATAACATATGCTTCCAGAGCCTTACCCCCACAGTGCAGCTCAGCAGCCACAATTATTTCCCCTGTTCTTCACTTAGACACAGTTGGGTTCACTGGGGGTACCACTGCTGACTGTCACCTACCGCTGTGAACAAGCATCACCATTCTCTGCCACCTTACAAACCCAACAAGATTATAAATGTAAACTTTATTAACCTCAGACAGCTCCCAACCCTACCATAACACACCAGCAATGATAATTCCCAGAGAAATCACCGGACCCTTCTAAGGTCCTGATGCCTTCCATCGGTGCAGTGGCATGGGCATTCTCTGGGTTCTCTTGAACCAGCAATGGAAACATCCCAGGAATTTGAAGTGTTTTACAGGCTGCTTAAAATTTCATATTTGAAACACGCTGAGCACTGCAATTCTTTTCATTAGCTTGTCTCTGCTCCTTAAATATGAAGACCCTACAGTGGGAACCACATCTACCTTACTCACTCTGGGTAATCCCCCCTGACCTTCGCACAATGCATGGCACATGGCAGTCACTGGATGACCAGATGGATAAAAGATAATCAAAGTCATTTGGTGCGTGATTATTAATACAATGCATAGCCATGTTTGTTGAGACAACAAACCGATTCTGTAACAGAGATGTGAAAAACTACTTCATGAGAAAGGTAAATTGGATACATTCATGGAGCCTTCTATAGCCACTAAATATTTCATTTTCTTCCTGAATATTAAAACTTTTCAGAAGTAGGAAACAAAAATAATCTTGGGAAGTTCACTCCCAATCATCTTGGAAAAGAGCAGTAAACTCCAGATAATCCAACTCTTGACATGCATTCACTCAATGAAATCAACCTCTAACAAAACAGAGTAACATCTGGTACTTACCGGAAGTCACAAGATGGACTAATGCTTTGGTCATTTTGTGTTCTGCATTTAGGGATGCATTCACTGAGCCCATGTCGGGGCACCTTCACAGGCTGTGGGACGCGGCTAGCCCTAGAGCTCAGAGTAATAACCCTGCTCACAGCAGGATTCTGGAGTTTTGAAGTAAGGTATCCAGGGTACTGTATTAAGATTTCTTACTAAAGCAAAGATAAACTTCAGATTCTTTCACTAAGAAAGTGGCTCTGCATTTATAGAGTTACATTTTGCCTACTGATTACCACAGACTTGTGGGGAAAGTCCTCCCTCAGCACTGATGTAGGTAAAAGCAAGACAGGGCATCACATTAATAGCAGGATGGAGCACCACACCAATACCAGGATGGAGCGCCACGCCAACACAGGACGGAGCGCCACACCAACAATAAGCTGGTGCACCGGGTTAACAACAATAGTGTAAAGCAATGCGCTTGTACTGAGTGTCAGTCACACACCAGAAACCGACCCGTGACATCAAGGTGGGTAGCATGTGCTGTCCACCTCCCTTGCTGTGGAAAGCTGCACACAGGACAGAGAGGTGAATGCAGAGTTGGTTAAGAAAGAGAAGCAAAGCAGAAGCCCCCAGGTGGGTTCACGGTGCCGTCACAGCTCACTGGGTGGGAAGTGGGATGGGCAGGAGCAATAGAATGTCAGGGCTGAGAGACAAGTGGGTATCATCCTCTGAAGAGCCACACTAGGAGGTGTGGCCTTAGTGGCAGCACCACAGGGTGTTTCCTTGAGAAGGGCCATGACTTTGCCGACAAACGATGCAAGGAGCCATCTACCTCCCTCCTCAAGTGTATACCCCTCGACCTCCTCAGAGCTGCCTAAAAGAATTACAAACAACACAAAAACGTTTTCCTTGCAAACGCATGTTCAAGACAAACTGTCTCGCTTCCTCCACATGGAGCTCGGGAGCCTCCCTATGGGCGCCCACGTTCCATAAGGCTGGGTGCAAATAAAGCCAGACCTACAAGGTGGGCTCACCTCCCGATTTCAGTCACGGTACCAAACCAAAGACAGCTGGGAACGCGGACACTGACGTCCCAGAGGAAAGCTGGGTGGGGGAGCATGTCTCAGATTCATCCTGGAGGGCAGGAGTCTCACCAATTAGCTCAGGGCTCCCTGTGGCTTAAACTGTACACGTTGGCAGAAAGGTAACAGAACCAATGGTGTCACCTCAGGCAGTGCTAAATTAGGCGTAGAGAGCATCTTCAATGGCTGTTTATAGCAAGGAGCCCGAGCCCAAGTAGAGCTATGCC
>RJWM01025300.1:0-29507 GCA_004363535.1 Dasyprocta punctata | reverse complement strand
AAATGGGAGGACAGCTTAGAGCAAGGCTAGGGAAAAACAAACCAACACAAATCTATCTGGACCTCTACAGACTTTAAAAGGGTTATTTAACAGGGAGAAACTGCTGCTTTCTGCTCCTCTCACTACTTCTCACAGGCCCCCACATGGGGAGAAAACCAAGGGGCTCCACCAGGCCTGGAGCTGGGCTCAGACAAGGGAGGTAAAGAAACAAAGTTGCTTGTTTCAGCTGCAAGGGCAAAATGTTAGTGTTCTAATGTAAAATAATGTTGACAGACTTAATATTGGTTAAATCTGTGTTAAAATGTTCAAGTCGTAAAATGTTAAAAATAAGCATGCCTTTGTAGCTAGAAACTGGTTTAAAGCAATGTGTCTGGTGGCCAAGCTGACAATGGTGGATGGGAATGGTTGATGCATTGTATCAACTTGAAGTTTGAAAGCTTGGCTTAGTGACTCTGTTGGCGGGGGCAGGGTTCTCATTTTATAAACATTCTTGCACTGTGCAGGAGTAGGACAGAGAGAGTATGAGTGCTGCCTGCTTACAATGTAGAGGGAAAAAAGGAGGCTTATGCTTCCCTCCTTGGCGCTTGCTACTTTTGCTGTCTTGCACTGCCATGAACTGTTCCTCCCTCAGACACTGTTCAATAGGCTTCTGTTTCCTATGCTACTTTCCATCAAAAGGCTTCTGCCTTGTGCAAACAATTCCATTTACCCTAGCTCAGTGCTAATTTGGGGTCGAGGGTATTCTTATATTTTTCCAGAAAATGCTAAGTGGCCTATCTGGGTGCCAGAGTGTGCTGTTCAGTTGTATCATGGACCCAAACCCAGAGACGGAGTTGATTCCACCTCTCAAGAAGTGGATGCTCAGTCCTATGACAGTGATGCCTCAGAGACACGCCACAACTGACAGAAAAGGATGAAGCTAGAGCCAAACTTAATTACCCCAAGATGCCCAGAAGGTGGTAACAAAAAATAAAACCAAAGGTCTAAATAGATGATAAGAGCATGTGCTAAGTCCTATGATAAAGATACGTTAATTATAGATAAGGCTTTGCCCTTTCCAAATTCTTTTATAAGTGATCTCTGCTAATTGAGCTACAATAAATCTGACTAGTCCATTCATAAGTGCAAATTCTACAATTGTAAAAAATCAGTGTAATTCAGTTGGACTAAAATATACTTGAGTGCACTGTGGCTGTGTAAGGTGTTTGTCAGTCTGCCTGTGTGGCTGTTTGTCCAGTCTGTTAAGGTGTTGTTGGGAGTCAGCTGAGCTAATGATCATTCACACCTGTGGAGCCTAAAGCACAAGTGCCCATACAGGAGTGTCCAAGGGCATGGAGTGCCTAAGAAATGCCCTGAGGGCATGGGGTGCTGGAGGTGACAGGTGTTCTAACCCCAAGGACACGGGGTGTAAGACGTGAGCTAGTTCAGCAAAGGGGCATGAAATAGCCCCTGGGAACTTAGAGAATTCTTGTGGACACCAACAACTGTGTGTTTGTTTCTATGTCTACTTGAGTCTGTATAGATTGTCTGTCCATGTTTGTCCATCCTGTAAATAGCTGTTCCTTTTTGTTTTGAGCTCAACAATTTTTAAAAAAATTTTTGGATAACTTAATCAAAGTTTAATTTGGGTAATAGACTTAAAAAGCATGCTTCCACCTGGGTTGCCAGCTAATCAAAATGATACTAAAATTGGTTGTGTAAATGTAATGTACATTGTTGTTTATCATACTTGAGAGTGTCTCATTGTTCAAAAAACAATACGTTAAATGTTATAATTGGGTTTTTTTATGTCATCAAAAAATTATTAAGATGAGTAAACAAAATCCCTTGAGGGCATTATTGGACAGGACTCCATTTGATGAATAAGAAAGCAGCTGCCTAGTAACATTTTTAACCAGCTCTTGTTCATTGATTGGAGGCCCCAGTGATCTTCATAGCCTTAAGGGAGACACCCCAACTAAAGTTACAAAAATATATTATTGTAATATGTTCACATTGGTCATTGTCAAAAGAAATAATACAATAAGGTCTTTGATTTAAAAATGCCCATACAAAGGTTTCACATGGTTATGATAGATTGTTATTAACCTCATGGTATATTTATGTATTCATGCTTCCAGATGTACAGGTTTTCCAAAATGTAAAACAGGGATTGTTCATGGTGACAATATTTTGTTTCAGATTCAGACCTCAGCCTGTATCAAAACTTGTGAGATGTACATCCCACTAAAGGCCAACAAGTTAGGTAAAAGCTTTTATGTATTAGATAGAGATGATTGACCAAAAAAGGAGTAACTCATGTTTAAAAATGCAAATTCAAGGTGTTAACAAATGTAATCATGATTATTATGTTATAACATTAGGGATGTTTTGTTTTCTAATTTCTGTATAAAATATGTAACAGTTTGTTAGCATTCTACATGTATTCAAATGTTAGGATATCCATGGTTGTTTTAAAAAATAATGGTTCTATTTTATGTTCTAACATGTGATATTTAGATAAGATGATAATGTTATGCTTACTGCCTTTACTACATTGTACTGTTATCAATCTTTTCTTCCAGATGTTCAACAACTGAAGTTTAGAGACCAACAATTAGAGATAGATGGGCTAAGAGGATAGCCAATATTTTGGCCCTAGCCCTCCAAGGTCAGTGAGGACCCAGGACATTAGAGAACCTCTGCTGTGACATCCAATACTCAGTGAGTCCCTGGTCTTCTGATCAAGGAGACTGTGAGACCACAGAGGAAAGTGATCATTGATGTAAGGTGTGCCTAAGGAGAGTCACTAGAAGAAAAAGTCTCCCAGGTTTTCACAGAAAGCAACCTGGTCAAGCAATGGTTGTGACTCATCTGAATGGCTGACACTAACAAGAACTAAGAGATGCTATGCATGGTTCTAAGGCATTTCTTGAGGAGACGTAACCGATCTTGATAGATAACAAAAATTGATTGTTTTTAAAACAGGTCTCACCTTAACTTGGTCTTGAATAACCTGCAGAAAATGTACAACTACTAGACGTATATAAAACAATGCTAAAGTAACATGTTATAAAAGAAATTCAAATCAGTAACATCTTCTGACAATTGCCAGCTACTCTGGTAGCTGACTACTGTTATGGATTAATGGACTGCACAGAGTTTCAACTGTGGAATTCAGGAACTTAAAATCCTTGACTGCACCTAAAATGAAAATTGGTCAGAGTGAAAAGAGCTTCTACAGAGCTCTCCAACATAGCTCCTCCAGCTTCAACTGACCATGCATCCTGTGCTACATCAAAACAAAAAAGAGGGATATGTAGGGAGCCATTGAAGCTGGAGATTGATCACATGTGTGGGGCTAAAGCAAGACCAGCCCTGAAAACACAGAGAGCTCAAAACAAACCATGTAAACAAGCTGTTCCAGCACCAAGAAGGCAAGGGGCCCAGGCCAGCCTGGCAAACAAGTTGCTAGTAAGTGGGGTTGAAATTAGCATTGTTCTTGGGAGTAAAAATCAACGTGTTACAGTGGTTGAGCATGGGGATAAGGGCTCCACTTGACCCCAGCTTTGTCTTTTCTTTTCTCATCCTCTTGTGGTCCTTCACAGCAAGAACCTCAGGAGCCGCATGGGTCATGGCAGGATGGTTCAGAAAAATTTCAAAACTTTCACATCTATGATTTAAATTAAACATTCTGATCTATAAACTTGCTATTTCCCTTGATGGCATGCTATTACCTTGAACCAAGAACTACCAGGAAATTAGCAGGCTAAAGGAGAGACACACTCTTACTTTCATGTATAGAAAGAAAAGATGCACTAAGTTTTTGCACTGAATTACTTCTGGGCTCAATCCAGTCACATTCAGTCCCGGGGCAGTGGTGGCACCTTCAGGTACCTGTCTGTACTGATTATTTCCAGACTGCACGCATCTGCGGCCTCACCTTCTAAAGCAGTGGGCTGCAGTCAGGACCCACAGGTTGCTGACCAGGACTCCTCCGCAGTGGTGGGCACCATTGACATGCAGACTGACTTGCCACGGCCAGTCGCCCGCCTCGGCTTGAGTGCCTCCAATGATTCTCTCTGCAGACAGCGTAATCAGGTCTGGACGCACCCCGCATGCTAAGGAGAAGAGGGTATTAATGTGATAGGAGACCTGATGCACTTACATTTTGGTGATTGCTGCAGGCCTTCTCCAGTAGTTGACTTTCTTTTATGTCTTTTTCCCCAGGACATGATAAACATGTGTGAGTACTGTTGCCCATTGACTGATTTCTGGAGAAGACTTATGAACTTAATCAGCATGTGGGCTTCAACTTCAGAGCAGCTTCAGAAAGGTTTGCAATGGCTCAGGAGTGAGGGGTAAAATATACCAGCACTAGAGATCTCTTCTCAAGCCACAGACTCCTGGCAAATGTCTTTCCTCTCTCGAGACTTGCTCCTCCAAATGTGATGTGTAGCTCTGTGGCATGGGCATTCCCTGGGAGCTTGTGAAAAACGCTGACTTTCAGACAAATCAGAAGCTGCGTTTTGGTGAGAGACATATGCACCCGTGGCTGCTGGGTGAAAACCAGGAAGCCTCCAAGTGGTCTTGCAGTTCATTGCGGAGGCCCCCATCCCTCTCCTGACCTGACTGAATCTGACCAAACACGTGCTCGTGAAGGAGTTGCTCTCAGCAGTAGCATATTTTCTTAGTACCTAGGTTTATTTATGTCTTAAGAAGCCCATGAATGCTCCAATAATTGAAGTTGAGCAGGGGTGGGGTAAGCCAATCACTCAGTTCCTCTTATTGCCAGTTTCTGTGAATTTTTATTCTCTAGTCTACTACTAAGAAAATAGATGTAGACCCCCAACAATTTCTGTTACTGGGCTGGCTTTCAGGCATTTTTTTTCTTGCAAATTCCCCAACAGAGGACCGGGATTCCATGTACCAAGTACATGGAGTCTTGGTACCTATGCCATTTCCTCCAAATAAATTCCCTAGTGAATTATTTAAGAACATTTTTATTGAAAATTATCATGAGTTAAATATTAATGAAATTGAAAAACACACATGGGGTAGCACAAGTTTGTAAAGTCACTTAAGTTTCTGAGATAGGCCAGAAATACAGGTATGCTAAATTACTTTCTAACTAATAATCTTTTGGCCAGAGAGTAAATTGTGTGTTTCTGGGAATTAACATTTCTGCTAGTCTAGCCAGAGAATATATAGGATGGTGTTAGAACACAGTGACTATCCTTCCAGGTAAAACTTTAAAAAAAATTTTTTTTTATTATGCCTCATGATTAACCTGAATTCATGAAAAAGCATGCTGTTCTAGTAGTCAGGAAAAATTACATAAATGGTGTCATAAAATAGATCTTATAACTCTACATAAATGCCATCATAGAACCAGAGAAGTAAAAGATTCCCCCAAATACCAAGAAAATGTACATAGTCCAATCTTAAGTACCTAGTGAGTGATATTGCATTGTTACTTCAGTTTTGTTTTGTTTCATTTTGTTTGTTTTCCTAAAAGGAGCTTAAATAGTGTAAACATTACTCTATAGGTCAGTCAGATCAGCAGTCTTGTTGCAATAATGACCCAGCTCAATGACCTTAGAGTAAAGATATCAACTTCACAGACACTGCTCTGGCCTCCTTATATTTTGGCAAAACATTTTTTTTTTTTTTTTTTTTTTTTTTTTGCGGCACTGGGGATTGAACTCACAACCTCGCGCCTGCCAGGGCAGGCGCTTAAGGCACTGAGCCAAACTCCCAGCCCGGCAAAACATATTTACAAAATAAATTCAACACTTACCTTGAGTCAACATATTTTCTGTATCCTGGTTAGTCATTTCTAGAGACAGACAGAGAGAGAGAGAGAGAGGGGGCAAATAAGATCAATAAAATTTAGTTAAAATAATTTCACCTTAATATCTTAAAGTGCAGTACTCTGATAACCAGAGTAAAAATCACTGCAAGGGTTTGCTGAAATACAGATTCCTATACTCCACTTTAAACCTGCTGAAAGAAACTAAGCCATGTGCTTCAAAAATCTGTTTACAGCCTTGCCCCAATCTATTATTATGCACATTAAAGTACTAAAGTTTGTGCTTAAATTTCTCATCAAATACTTAAAAGATTTCTTTGTTCTCAAGTCACTCAGTTTAGTTGGGAAAACAGAAGCATAAGTAAGTCACTGAGTGCTATGGCTGTATCTAGGTGTCTCCCCAAAGCCTCATGCAGTTTTAGGCTTTTTAAGAGGTCACTAAATCTAGAGTGTATTATGCTGGGATTAAGGGTGTGTAATTGCTAAGTCACTTCACTGATTACTTTGGCACTGCCCTAATTTTAGCAGTCTAGGTACAATATAAAAGTGGCAGAAAGATGCTGTTAAGGTTTCTTGTTGTTTTTGTTGTCTTCCACCCCCATGAACTGTTGCCCTCTGCTGCCCTGTGCTATTCTGCTTTGGAACCACCTCATTATGGACTGAAACCTCTACAAGCTGTAAGCCAAACAAACCTTTCCCCTTTAACTTTGGATGTTGGGCATTTTGTCTCAGCAATGAAAGAAAAGTAACTAAGGCACTGAGATACAGTGTGATAAATATTACAAGAGAATTTAATTGTTCATTTATTAAAATATATCTATAAGTATATATTAGTATATATATGTATTACTCACTGATTATTTGAGGTACCAATGGCATAAGAGTGTGTAAAATACAGGGGCTATGCCTTCACTTTATTTACATGTAGAATTAATCAAGCAATCATTCAAATAAATCCAAATGCAGAGTGGAAGGGAGGAAAAAGAGAGTAACTAATTTTACCAGGGAGAATCACAGAAGTTATCAATGGAGGAAATAACATTTGAGCTAGTGGAAATAACGTTTGCTCTGTATTTTGAAAACCTGAAAGGAAAATTTCAGACACATGAGAGGGGAAAAGGCATTGCAAATGGCAGGCACCGTGGGCCTAAAGCATGACGTTGTACAGTGGTTGTGTAACGGAGCTAATACACGTGTTGTTGTAGAGTGACAGTGGCCATAGCAGTGTCAGAGAGTGAAGATCTGATGCTTCCAATTCAAGGTCTGCTTGCAAGACAGTGTCCTCTGCATGTCTGGCAGTCATTTCAAGCTGATGTAACCAAATTTCGCATGTAGTTTACTACTTATTTTATTATAGTTCCTCAATGTCATCTCATCCTCAGGGAGCTAGAAATTGTGCCAAATTCCCCTTTCTTATTCTCACATTCTGGTCTCTGGGTTCTGTAACTTCTAACCCTAATTGTCATGCTCACTACCCCTTTTGTTACTACTTCAGTTCATGCTTTTGTCACTGGACACTAGCCTATTATAATGACAAATTTACTTTTTTAAAAACAATTTTTGTGATTTTTCAATTCCACCACCTAGATCTTACTAGATTGATCTTTTCTGGAAATGTAGGCCAGATCTATCTTTCCATGCTTCAAATATTTTAGTGAGAAATCAGTCTTCTTGTTTCCATAAGATAAACTAAGACATCTCAAGATACGCTTTCATGTAGTATAAAACCAGTTTATGCAAAGTTATCTCCAGTTGGACGTTTCACAGTATTTGGGTGACATTTGCTTTGAAAGCATCAGTGCAGCCAGGGAGCAGGAAACAAAAAGAGATGAGCAATCTTCTTCACTCTTTGAGCCAGAGAGGCTTGAGTTTGAATTTTGAATGCCCATACGCTATCTGAGCTTGAGTGCTGGGAGCAGCTGAAGTCGGAGATCATCACAGTTGTGGGGCTGGAGCAAGGCCTTCCTGAGAACAAAGAGCACCTGGGCTGAGCCATGTGAACAAGTGGCTCCAGCCCAGAGAACACCACGCTCCAAGGCCATCCACGCAATGGGTTGCTAGGCAAAGGGGTGTCATGTGACATTATCTTGCTAAATGTATAAATAAATGAGCTACAGTGGTTGAGCAGTTCCTTTTCTCTCATTCAGAGAGAGGGCTCCACCTGACCTCAGCTTTCATCTCTTTTCTTTATTTTTCCATCCTCTTGCCATCCTCCCCCTCAACCCCTGCCCAAATCTAGAGCTGCAGCCTGATGCTACACTTAGGCAATTATCTATCTTCTCTAAATGGGGAGAGTAAAAGTGTCTATGAGATATGGAGATTTTGAGGATTAAATAAAGGCAATGATGCATACAGGACACTTAAAGCTATGCCTAAAAAATAGAGCTCTTTAAATAAGTGCTTTGATAACTACCAAAGATGGTGATGACAATGATACCAATGAGGTGTTCCAGCAAACCTCCCTTCATTGTTCTGCCAAAACGTGTTAACTACAGATTATTTTCTTCTTTCCACATCCTCCTATCTGGCAATTTTCTTTTTCTCATCTCAAAATATACTCATACTTCCAAGTCCATCCATCTGCCTTTTGCTGAGAGATACCAAACACTTACGTCTTTTTCTTTCCTAGATTTCCTTAGTAGTGTTTTATACTAGGTGCTTGATCATATGTTCCTGGAATTTTCAGCTCTGTGATCTTGGTTGTTATTTTGGGTTGAGTTATGTTTTGCCTCATCTAGAATATGAGGTCCTGGGAGGTAGAAACTACACTAAGACAATGCTGAACAAAATATAAGCACTTGGCAAGTGGTTTTGGAAGAATTCCCTACCGTACAGGATCAGAGTTAATAGTCACTTGGGCAGCAGTGAGTAAGGACACAACTAGGCCATGGACTTTGGAGTCATGTCTTGGAAGTCTTTCCAGTGCCAAGCATTAACTCCTTGGTTGCAAGCAGAGAAGTGAGTCTAGAGTGGGAAATAGGGAAGTGGGGGACAACTTTATGGGCCTAATGCAGTGGTTTGTGAACAAAATAGGAGAGTGTTTCAATGTTTTAATAGTGAGTACTGCCATAGCAGGTGCACATTGGTCTAATGTGGGAACCTCAGGAATCCTTTTAATCTTCAACTGATTTGAAGGACACTATATCTTCTTAAACTAGTATTAAATAGTCAAGTTGGAAGAATGTCCTTTATTATGTAATTCTTTTCTTTTGGTCATGTAGCATTTATAAATTGGATATCTTTTATGTACTAGATCACAGGTGGCGGGACATTGGGTAAACAAGGCAAAGGGGCTCCTGCCTTTAGGGAGCTTGCAGAGTGGGATGGATCCAAGCAGTACACAAAATACACAGATCATTTGTTACTTTTAGTTTTGATAAATGCTCTCCAAAAAAATGAAGGAATTTTTTTGACTTTGAACATCTATTTACTTTTCCTATAGTGAGTCCACAAGTTGTACATCCAACAGTAATATTCCCCAAAAGGAGTATTGGAGGAATAAACAGTAATGAAATTTGAGCAAGCAAAGTTTAATATATGAATGCTAACTCAGCCATTACATCTTGGAATGCTTTATGTCATCCCAGTTAGGATGACTCTTACCAAAAAGACAAAATGTGATGAGTGCTGGTGAGGAGATGGAGAAAGGGGAGCTTTCATAAACCATTGGTGGGAATGTGAATTTGTGCAGCCACATAGAAACAGTATGGAGGGGACTCAGCAAATGAGAAATAGGACTACTATACAGATTCAACTGTTTCACTGCTGGGTGTGCATTCAAAGGCATTGGAATCAGCTGTTAAAGACACATCTGCATCTCATGTTTCTTGCAGCGCTGTTCACAAGAGCTGAGACATGTAATCAGCTTGGATGACCTTCGATGGAGGAATGTGTAACAACGATGGTGCAGAAGCACAGTGGAACCTTATTCAGCCCTAAAAAGAATGAATCCTGTTATTTGCAGCAACATGGATCTAATTGGAGGACGTTGTGTTAAGCGAAAGTAAGTTGGGCATAGAGGAGACAAATACTGTATGTTCTCACTTATTGGCAGGACCTTAAAAGAAGCAGAGCCTGATTATCAGAGCCTGGGAAAGATGTGGGGGCATAGAAGGAGGATGGACAGTGAGTTTGGGGATGCAACGGATAGGAGGAATAACTTGTAATGTTCCAAGGCACAGCAGACTAACTATGGTTGACAATAATAACCTGAGTATTTCAAAATAACAAATAGGGTTTTACACATCCCCAACACAAAGAAAAATTATGTATCTGAGGTGATAGAATGCCTGTTGCCTGATCTAGTCATTGCACATTGTATACATATATTAAAATATCACTCTACCCTATAAATATGTACAATTACTATGTGTCAGTTAAAAATAAAAATATAATTTCAGTGTTTTCACATTTTCCCCATGTATCCCTGAGACATTAGGACAGAAATTATTATTCCCATTTCACAAAGAAGAAAACTGAAACTGAAAATATTCTTAGAGTCTAACCTCTAAAATTTGTTGCTATTGCAACAGTTCTTAAAGAACAAATTTAGGTAATTTCAACAAGAAAGTATATTTGCATGTACACTGAGTTTGTGTTTTCACTTTGTTAGAAATGTTAGAGACATATTGGAACAAGTTGAAATGTATTGTTTATACGTGGACACTAGGTATTAGACCTCCTTCTACGCTGAAATTATTCCATTTAAGAAGAAAGTAGCATATTTTAAAATATATATAACTGTTGAAAAGCAAAAAAAAAGTATGTTTTACATTAGAAAGTTATAATTTTTACCTTTTTAGTATAGTTTTGAAAAGTTTAATTCCAAAGAAATAAAGCCAGTCTGTCATCTAATTAGTAAACTTGAGGAATGTATTGAAATAAAATAATATGCAAAAATGGTACTTGCCTGTTAGCCCAGTTGAAGGGCTTATTTCCAGGTTTCCAGAGTTATTCAGCATTTGCTGTAAAACAGACTGAACTCTGCCTTTCATGGATTCTCCATTGTGACGTCTACTGAATCGAAACTTCATGACAACATCCGCTATCACACTGTTGCCCTCTTGCCTATAAATAATAAAAATATTTTTAAAATTGATAATTATGATAATTTTAACTATATACTCTTCTTGATTAAATCTTTACTTTTAAGAATTAACTATCATTAGCACATGAAGTTTCTTATTTAATATTTGCTAAATAACTATTAAATTAGTATTTAGAATTAATATGTCAGAACTGGCAGTTGAAATGATAGGAGACCAAGAGGAATTTGACAGCATCAAACCAAATGGGTCTAATGCAATGTTCAGCAAAGAGGAGAACCAACAGCAAGTAGAAAAATTGGCTTATATGGTAATTAATATGGAAAACAGGTGAATTGTTCTGTTTCAGATAGTAAGTACTTTAAAGACGTTGTTAAGGTTTATTATTTAGGCTAACTGAAATGGTATATAAAACCTTAACATATGACTACAAAAGTTAAAATTTGCTGTTGTAGCTGATGAGAGAGTATAGGAACCAGAAAATTAACCTGAGCATCTAACACATAGTTGTTGGGGTTTTTTTATTTTTTTATTTTTTATTTTTTTTGAGATAGGATCTCGCTATGCAGTTCAGGCTTGCCTTGGGCTCACATTGTAGCCCAGGCTGGTCTTGAACTTGCAGTGATCCTCCTGCCTCAGCCTCCCGAGTGTGGGGATTGCAGGAGTGTGCCACCACGCCTGGTTTAACACATAGGTTTGTTAAGTTTGTTTATAAATTTGTTTAAAGAGAGAGGGTTTTTTCCAAGTTGATAAAGTCTAATGATAGCTGATACTTACAGTGTGCTTATTATATCTTATGCACTCTTTTTTTTAAAATATGGAAAGCTGTTTCAGTAATTAGCTTTGAACAAAGGTCAGAGTGCTATTCTTGTGGATCCTCCTGTTTTGATGGAGAAGCAGACACTAAATGAATCAGTACAGTTTCCAGGTTTAGAAACACGAAAATCAAAACAAGTAAGAAAAATGTTTTCCGTATAAAAAAAGTCCCATAATGCTAGATAAAATATTATAAATTCCATTTCAAATGCAAAGCTGAGCTCACAAAAAGTGAGGAAAACCCCTAACAACCAAAAAAAAAAAAAAGAATTTGAATATTACATAGTATTCACTAGAATACTCCAGGCAGGCATTTATGCCACTGACCTGTATCCCTGGCACTAGAATACTCGATGGGCTTCCATTTAATAATTTCACAGAAACTGGAGATAAGATCTTGATCTAGTGCAAAATACGGAGTTGAACTGGAATTCTCAGAATAGGGCCAGAATTCTCAAAACAACCTCTAGTAAAAACATGAATTAGAAGGAAAATGTATGTTTATCAACTGATAGAAGAAAAGGTTTCTCTGTCCCCAAATTTCAGCGTTAGACAGAAAAACATGTCCTTTCTAAGAATTCATGACAATAAACCTGGCTATATGATGTTTATTATGTTTGGATGCTCATTAATACCATTTGTATTTTGCATAATCTTTAAGCTAAGAAATGGAAAAAAACCAGTATGTATTCTTCTTATTCCCTTAGAGTGTTTCACAAAAACAAATATTCTGGAGGAGTGTGTGATAGATCCACACTGCAGAGGATTCCACTTAGAAAATAGGATTATGATTTAACTATTTTGAGCTGTGCTGCTATAAATATGGGCATGCACGTGTCACTGTAATATGATGTCTTTAACTGTTGAAAAAGTACAAATAAATGGCTATACATATACATAATAGAATCTTGTCCTGTCATAAAGGAAGAACACATACATGTGAGTCATTTTTAGGGAAATGTATGCACCTTGACACTACAAGTCAGACATAGAAGGCTAAATATCTCATGGTTTCTCTTATATGAGAAACAAAAAATATAAATAATTTAAAACAAAAAATAAAAGATAGATGATAGTAAATGGAAGTCAGCTTTGTGGTGATGAGAAGAAGGTTGGGGTAGGGCTGAGCACAGGGAGGCAAGAAGCGGAGGGGCAGAGAGGATTAAAATGTGACATGTGTATGTACAAGTTTCCCAAGATCAACGTCTTCATCATGTATTGCAAACATATAAAGTGCTAATAAAAATGGATTTAAATATATAGTTCCAATGAAAAATAGTGCATCAGGAGCTACAGTCCAAAGAACAAGAGCATCTTCATAAACGTCATGTAACAGAATTCATTGATAAGTATATTTGAAATGATTAATGACATAAAAGAAGGAATCATAAGAATGAGAAAAATAGAAGTTGTTATAAAAATTACCAGGTAAATTCTCAAAAGTAACAAATAGAGCTTTATAAACAGGAAACCATACTCATTGGAATGGGAAAGTCAATAAATGGTTACAGAATGTTAATTGAAGCTGAAGGTAAATTAACTGGAAGATGGGGAAGAAGAAATTACACAGACTCTACTACAGGTAGAGAAATGAAAAAGATCCAAGAGAGGTTAAGAGAAACAAAAGAGACCAATGTATACCTCAAGTAATACTAAAGAGAATCAGAGAAAAAACAAAGGAGCAGTGATATTAGAAGGGATGAGAACTACCCAGAATTGATGAAGACATGAAGCCTCAGATTGCAATGAGGCTGAAGCACACTAAATAAAAGAAAATTTGTACAAAAACGAGATATTCTAAACTACACAATGAATGTGCAGATTAAAAAAAAAGTAAAAGATACATTGCCATTAATGCCCCTTGAAATACTATTCCTTGCCCTTAACATACTTATCCCGTCATTCTCGCCACTTTCTCATCTTTACAAGTTATAATAAATATCCGGGGAATTCTGCTGCTGAGAGCGAATGGAAAGGCGAGTCTTTTATTCACTGTTTGTGGCACTCTGCAGCTTCCAGTGTTTCCCAAAGTCAAAATGACCGTGAAAGGTAAATTCTTTAACTGATTCAGGACATCAGATGAGTCATGCCACCTCAGCTAAAGACACACAAAGGATGCCTTTCAGACCTGCATTAGAAAGTGATGAGGACAAAGGTATAAGTGTGTTCAAAGCAGGAGGTGTATTTTGAGGGGAATTAATTATAATGTATCTTTTACTATAATATATTTAAAAAAATTTAAACATTAATTTTTTTTTGATTTTACTTCAGATATAACAAAACTCTGGGCTCCAAAGACGAAAAGATTTCTCAAATAATAGAGAAAAGACTCGCTTCCAAAGAACGTGTTGACAGACAGATTTCTTAATGGCAACAGTGGAAGGCAGTATGTAATTATATCTTCAGGGTGCTGAAAAAGAAACAGCTATTAACTTAGAACTTCATACATGCACAAAACTATCGAGAATGAGTCTAGAATAAGGTCATTTGTGAAATTAAAAAAAACCACAATAGCGTTTATAATTCATTGACTGCTGTGAAAAAATTTATGAAGGAAATGCTTTAGTAAGAAGGAAATTGAACACAGGAATAATTTGAGGTATTACAATAGGAAACACAATAAAGCAAAATTAGGTAATCTAAAAAGGCATAGGCATTTAGGGGTAATTATAATGACTAATTTGGAGGCATTAAAAATAAGGTGCACCTAAAGTATTGTTAGGATAACATGAAACATTGTTACAGGTGCTCTATATGATTTGAAACAAGTGTGGGGAATTAAGCTAGGTCTCCTTGTTCATATTCTAATGGTTACCACTAAAATAAAATAGAATAGATAACTTCTAAACTAGTAAACAAGAAACAAATGGAGAAAACTCAGTTATGCAGATGAAGGCAACGCAGTGGAAAAGATCCAGATGAAGAACATGAAAGAAATGGAAAAAATCTAGCTGAATGTTACTTGATGGCAGCAAATATAAGTCATCTGGGCTTGCTGGTTAAAGGCAAAGATGGTGGGAATGCACTGAAAACTGTCTGCTCAGAGTAGGAGAAATATCTAATCTATGAAGACACACACATTTTGAAAATAAAGGGATAGAGATACATTAAACAAACAATACTCAAAAGAAAGCCAGTGCAGCTACACTATTGCCAGACATGAAAGTTTAAGATGAAAGAATATTAATTAGGAATAAAGAGAGGTTAAAAAGAAATTCTGGATAAGCCAGGTGTGGTGACACATGCCTATAATCCCAGCACTTGGGAGGCTGAGGCAGGAGGATCGTTGCAAGTTCAAAACCAACCTGAGCTATAAAGTGAGCTCAAGGCCAGCCTGAGCTGCATAGTGAGACTCTGTCTCTAAAAGACGCCCCCCCAAAATAAATCTGAATGAAAAAGTAATTCATGAGGAAATTATTACAGTTCTAAACATGTAGGTAACCTAATAGTATTTCCTAAAAATATACTGAGCAGAGAAGAACAGACAAATTCATAGTGGTAGATTTTGAGAAACAATATAATTATTAAAATTAATAGGAAGGAACAGAATTTATCATCCATAAATAGACTCATAGACCTTTGTAAACAATTTACACAGAAGTGCTATCATAAATAGAAAGGAATGTTGCTTGTGTGGAAAAATTAAATCTTTATGTCATGCTATATACAAATTTAAAACCTGGATATGAACATGCAACTTTAACAAAATAGCCGGACGTGGTGGCGCATGCCTTTAATCCCAGCACTCGGGAGGCTGAAGTAGGTGGAGCGTTGTGAGTTGGAGGCCGGCTTGGGCTACAACTCGAGCGCAAGGCCGGCCTGAGCTACATAGTGCGACCCTGCCTCAAAAAACCAGGGCCGGGAGTTTGGCTCAGTGCCTTAAGCGCCTGCCCTGGCAGGCGCGAGGTTGTGAGTTTGATCCCTGGTGCCACAAAAAAAAACAAAAAAACTTTAACAAAATATGGGAGAATAAATATTTTAAACATTTGGAACTCAGAAAGTGGACAGATGATTGGTATCTGTAGTAAGTAAATAGCTAGCCAGTGGTCGTACAGCTGACAGAATCAGCACTAGGATTTACACTTCAGTGGTTTGAATCCAAAGCTCATATGCTTTACTGCTGTAAAAATAGAACTACAGAATATTACTTTTCACCCACTGGGTTAGTAAGAATTAATTAAAGCTTGACTATGTCATAATATCAGTGAGAGGGTCTCTCACACACTGCTAGCTAAGATGCAGACTTCTGCAACCATGTTTGTGGGCCCTTTATCAATACCTAGTAAAATTGAAGACCCTCAAACCTCAATATCTGGAAACTGCACTTCTAGGCAAACATTTTCATATGGGCATATGTAAAAAAAGTTCACTGTAGAACTTTTAGAAAGTAAAAAATATTAATATTCATCAGGTGTTGAATGGATAAACTACAGTGCATTTGTCCAGGACCATGATAAAATGAAGGAATATGCAACAGTTAAATCAGTGAGGCTTAGCTGTATGAATGTGAGTTCACATAAAAATGATGTGAATAAGTGTGTGGGAAGATACTATATAATTTTATTTATGTAGCATTGGAAAACTTTCAAACAATTTTATATGGAGGATTTGTATGTATTTATAAACAGGAATGTATAGGAGCATACGTGAGAGAATCACTAAGGAATCCTCTTCTTTCACATTCAACATCAGTTTTGTCAGACTCCCTTAAAGGTTTATGTGGAATCTCATTCATTTTGCCACTATCAATATCATCCTAGTAAAGGATGCCAAAGTGTCTATTCTACTTTACTGGAGTTCCTCCTAAGGAGTCTCATGCTTCAAGGAGTCTTGCCCTTCCAATTTATGATCCACACAGTTGTGCAGTGATCCTTTGGAATCTTAAGTTGGACCATGCCACCGCTGTGTAGTGGCTTCCATCTCATCCAGAGCAAAATCCAGAGTCCTTTGCCTTGGCCCGGAAGACCTATGCGATCTCTTCTTTCATGAGATCTCTGACTATGACCACGCCCTACACATTCCGCCCATTTACTCTGCCCCAATTGCACAGTTATCCTTCCTGTCTGCTAAGGCCCCGTGTGGATTCCTGCATGGAGAACTTGCTGGCTTCTCTGTCTGCAGTGCTCTTCCCTCATCTATTTGCAATGCTTACTTTTGTCTTCTTCATGTCTCTGCTCAAATATCACTTCACCAGAGAATCCTTTGTTCTTCTCATCTGAAGAATCCTACCTCAGTGTTTCTAATCCTTAGCCCCTTATCCTGCTTTATTTTTTTTTGGAGGGGGGAAGATCCACTTCTGACACATATATTCATCTGGTTTCTGTTTTTGGTTATCATCTGGCTTTCCTTGCTGGAACACATCACTTATCAAAACTGGTATTCATTTTTGTTCTGTGCTTACCACCAGCTCTATATCTAAAATTGATATGGTATCTGGCATTCAGTAAGTGCTTATGAAGCAGTCATTGGATGAATAAAAGTTAGTGGTAAGAAAGAAGGATGGAATTAAGGTAGAGTAGTGGAGACTTCAATCACTTTTGTAAATTTTTAGTTCTCAAAACAGTTTAAAATATGGCAAAACATAGGTTTGACAAATCTGGGTGGTTGATACAAAACCACATGGTCCTGCTTGTTTATTTTGTCCTCTCCCTTTCTATGTGCTCAAAATGTTTCGCTGAAAGTCTGGGGCAGGAGTGACAGTGAAGGGTCGTTTCATCTGAGCCCTGGAACATGAGTAAGAAATGACTAGTTGAAGATATGTGAATTGTGACACTTATTTTCTGTATTTTGAATCCTTGCCATCATGGGGCATTGCCATTTTGAGAATTGTCCTTCCCAGGGTTAGCCAATTCCCACTAGTAGTAAACAACTCCCCCTTGAATATGCATTTTAACCAAAAACCAACTAAGCCAGAATCTGTGGCCCAAACACTTCCTTTATTGGACTTCCACATTCTAAGCCACTATCCAGCTCCCTGAATGATCCCAGGCTTGGTACCAGACACCCGGGGACAGTCCCTGGTTCCGGAGCCCTCTAAAATTATTCAGCCCAGTCAGTCCTAAACCTGCTTACTCTGCCTCACTCATTGCTCCATGCAGCAACCTCAGCAGAGGCTCCCCCCTCCCCCCTGCACTCCCCGGTCACTGCTTGACCTGTGCTGGTCTCTGCACTCCCAACTGATGCCAGAAGCTCCTTCCTCTACTTTTGTAGATGATTATCAATGCCTGATGTTACGGTGCTATTGTATCTTCAACTTTTCTGTAATGTGCTATAGTTTGAAACAGAAAATAAAGAGGAAGAAGTGTGTGTGTGTGTGCATGCATGAGAGAGAGAGAGAGAGAGAGATTGAAAGAGAGAATATGTTTCAGGTAGGGGAATAAATTATACAAAGGCCTTGAAGTTAGAGACAGGGAACTAAAAGAAGTGTGCTGGGGCAGGTGAATAAAGAATGAGGTAGAAATTAGTGAAAAATAGCTCTGGAGATGGAGATGGAGGAAGGAAGATGAAGGAAGGTTTAATACACTTTGACACACATTGTTGATATATGTATCTCCTATATATCTTATATTTACCCTATATCTACATGTCTACATCTTTATATTTCATTTTGTACATGTATCACGAACAAATATGCAAATATGCCTACATTATATCTATATCAAGAATACATGTATGTTTAATAAACGTAAAATATGTACATTTATATGTACGAAATGTCACACATAAGGGTAAAAAGTTGCCATTAGAATGGTTTTAACCAAGTTAATAGCACGTTTGAGTTTTTGCTTAAACTCTTTTTCTGTATTCTATGCAGAATGTGGAGCAGGATGAGACTGAGAAAGAGAGGCTCATGAGAGCGTTGTCCAGAAGAGACATGGATGATGGCCTTGTGCTTGAAGAGGAGGCAAGAAGCTGGCAGGGAGATAATTATCAAATAGAATTGTGAGGATTTCTTTCTTGAGCAACTAGGTTGACAGTGATGCTTCTGGCTGAGACTGGCAATGCAAGTAGAGTGGTATATTTGGTAGGGGAGAAGGTAGGTTCAAGTCTGGATATTAAAATTGAGCTGTCTACGCGATATCCAGGAGCAACATTAAGTAAATGGTCAGACATATTCACATCTAGAGAGAAAAAGACTGGCCCACAGATACAACTTTGACTCTAAACACCATACAGATGGTTAAGAGAAAATATGAACTGAGAAGATACTGGGCCCCAGGACAGATCCAAAGTGACAAATACTATCTCAGGAGGTACCATGGCTTCCTTGGGTTTTGTGATTTGAAAGTCATTGTTGAACTTGGCAAGAGCAGTTTGAATTTGGTGGTGTGGTCAAAGGCCAGACTGTAATGAATTGAGTGGGAAATGGGAAGTGAACCAAAAAATGCATGTGGCTTCTTTAGCTGACACAAGTTCTGGGGGTTTGAACCATTGAGCATTTGTAGCTACTATAGAAGACTTGACACAAAAGTCCTAAAGGTGATAGGAACTCATTGAAACATACTTTGCAAAATATCTTTCCCATAGACTCTTCCAGCTCCTTTAAATTCACATCAAAACTTGTTTGACCAGCATGCTATGCTCAATTTTTGTGATGTCAGTACTTGAGAAAGAATTAGTGTAATTGCTCTCCCAACCAAAGACATTCTGTGTATTATTTGAAGGATTGAGCAATGTGGGCACTTAAGTCTTTGTGGGAGGGTCAGTCATCATGACTATTTTGATCAGGAGGGCCTGTTTCATCACATCCCATGGACAGATGCATATTTAGCTAAGGCAGGGATGGTAAATAACTAGCACGCATGCTGCTACTCCTCCTGTTATTAGCCTGTGACAAGCATGACAGAGATTTGGCCACAATGTCCTTTTATTGTAGCATTCCAGGCAGATGAAACCAAAAAGCCACTATTGATGTTGGTTATAGTGTTCTGTTCTTGGCTAAACAGGCTCATGGCCAAAGTCTTGCACAATTCCAGAGGTGCTGCTTACGGAGTGCATTGTGACTGGTACCCACGGGGTTTATATGGTTAGATGGTGCTGTTACTGTGCCTTGACTCCATCTTTTCTTCCTTTTCCCATTAATAATTGAAGCAAGATGGTCATTTATTTAGTAGCTAAGTAAATCATACATGATGTTTGGAGCACTGCTTTTCCAACTGCTCGGGACTTTGCTCTCATATTATCACAAAGCTCATGAGCGTGTCATTCACCAAATTCCAAGTGCCAATTTGCACCTCAGTTTCTATAGTTTTTGAGACCAGTTCACTCACCTGAGTCTGACAACATGGGCCCTGATAAACCGATTTCTTAAACTTGACTGCTGGAATGCATTAGTAATCTGTAGAAAGAAAGGGGAAAATGTTTTTGGGATTAGTTCTTCCTTTCCTTTCTCCCAACCTTGCAACATGGGATTTATATTAATGAGTAGCGACTCAAGTCTTCTGTTGAGTTCAACTCAGTTCTATCACAGAAGTGTGGGACTGGTTTAGGTGGGCAGCCTAAGCTTTTCTTGTGGGGTCTGTTTCTTTATCTATCAAGCAGAGATGACACTAAGCAGAGGCATCCTCAGTAAAAGTCCTTCTACCTACATCACTCGTCTTGCTTTCTGAGCGCCTGTGTCATGTGACTTGTTGGCTGTTGTTTAGGGTGTGGGGTGAGAGCAGAAACAACAGTAGGGAACTCCACTCAACAGCTCATAATGTGCGACCCCCAACAACTGCTTTTTTAATAGATAAGCCAGCATAAAAGCATCAAAAAATGAGTAGCAATGGAAGCTTAAAGGCAAGAGGAAAATGAAAGAAATAGCAGTCTTTTCCTTGTCATTTCAGATCCATTGCCTAAAACACCAGAGGCTACTTTGAGCATTAGTTGGTGATTTCTTGACCCAACCACAGCAGTTTTCCTGAATCACTGCTCAGTGCCAGCAAGGATGGGTACCTAGGAGTATAAAGCTAAATTTTCCATCAGTAGAGAGGGCTTCTGTGCCTGTCAGGGTTCTGCGGTGCAGGCGCAGGTGTACTACAGATTAATAGTAGAGAGCGGATTACGCTGGCGTATGCTGTGAGGGGACACTCACATGCTGTTGACATGAAAAGGTCAAAATGTGGAATTAAGTGGAGTGCTGAATTTTACATTTAGCCAGGATTGAAGTCAACTCATTTGAGACTGGAAGGTTTACACAATTTATTATATGTTATCCTACAATATATCTTATTTTTTTGATGTCCATTCTTTTTGATTGGTAAATACCAGACCAATGAGTTTTTGGAAAAATAATTTTGCTTTTTCCTAGAGCCCTTAAATATTTTTTAAAGAATTATGAAACTATTGAATTTGTTAAATTAATTAATGCTCTTTTTTTTTTAAAGTGCAAGAAATACTAGCAAGTGGTAAAAAGAAAGCAAAAATGATTTTAAATTTTACAATCTGGAGTTAACCACTGCTGTATTTGGTGAACTGCACTTAAGTTATCAATGTAGAGAAGGATATGTTTATTACTACAGACTATTACAAGAAATACTTTAATAAAGGATTTAGCTTTGATTTTACCTGACTTTAATGGACATGACAGAAACCCAAATAAAACTGAAGTAATTGTTAAAATTTGGATAATTATTTCTTGCCATTATATTTTAATTCTTAATTGAACATTTTGCTGGCAAGGCTACCAGGGACCAGAGTGTTAAAGATTTTTTTTAATTTTGATATGTCCATTGCGTGGAAAATGTTATGAGCAATTTGATGAAGACTATGATCCTAAGCAACATGAAAAAGCAATTGACTGATATAATATACAAACCAAAAAGATGAAACCTATGGGAGAAATTCCTTATTTCACAGAGCAGGGGAAAATATTGTTGTTGGTCTTCTTCAGAACTTATCCAGTGACTGGTAGAAAATCAGTAACCAGATGGTGGAAGACTCCACCCGCTGGGCAGTGGGCAAGGTGGAGGTTGCATGTACTCAGGGTACTTAAGTTTGCTGTGAGAACACTAAGGAATCGTGTGAGCCTTTCCCCCCTCAGTTTCTTTTTCTGTAAAAGGAGTACAGTCAAAGTGCACTGAAATGGTTGATCTGTAACTGGCCCTGAAGTTTACAGAGTCTATGCACCTATTTTTAGTGAGCTTCACATTCAATCTTTGGGTATTTTCCCACCTTCCAAAATTATTAATCTGTTAAAATGAGTTGACTTTCACATGCATTTGACTCTGTGACTTGTATCGTTGAGTGTTTATTACCATAGGTAAGCACCAAGGAAACAACAAAAAAAGAAAAATATTTAACATTTTTATCCCTAATTGAGGGTGACAATACTGTTTTTCACCTTCTAGGGTAATTTAGAATTCTTTCTCCACAGTAAAGACAATTATCGATAAATACTGAAATGAATTACGATGGACTGTTTAAGTTCTAACAAAGTGAGCATCATTAAATCTGTTAATGAAACACGTCACATAAATGGTAAAACATTAAATATTTATTATTTATTATATGTTTAGTATCTATAATTGGTTCATATTTTTCATCTTTACCGGGAAAAGATTCTATTAGTTGTTTGTGAATATATTGCAGATAAATCACCTCCTTTAGTGTTTTGTTATTTAATATTTTAATTTCTCACATAATTTATGAACTGAATAATAAGAATAATGCTTTTGTGATCTTATTTCCTATCAGTTTATGTCTTTTTCCTACTTAGTTTAATCAGACAATCCGGAAAGGTCAGTTTTCAAAGAAAAGAAATAAGATATGTAGCAGTATGATCTATTACTGCACTAGTCTCCAAATTTCTTTGATTATGCAGTCCTATGGGTAAAACATTTTATACATGAATAGCCAAAATATACAATGCATATTAATAAGTTATATACATGCAACTCTACAGTACTAACAATGTACATTATAAAACTTTTACAAAATTAGGAATAATAAAGGCTAAATTATAAAACAAACACTTAGTGATTTTATTATATATTTTAATAATAATATTTTCTTACTGTATAGAATTTATAATTTTTAAAATGCTGTCATAAAATGATTCAAAAGTCTGATTCTAGGTTTAATATCAATACTAAATTTTAAGTGCTGAAAATGTTTTCAGATAACTATGCAATTTCAGATATATGAAATTTGTCATTGGTAGAACTTAATAAATCAAATTGCTAAGTTGTCAAGATTTTGTTGAAATTTAGCAAGAGGCTTTTCATTTTATCTTATGTCAGTTGTTTATCCTTGCAAACCAAATGAAAAGTGATATATATATATGTTTTATATATATTAAATATATGTTAAAGAAATGTGCTCAAAATCTACTGAGCATGATACTTAATTCCCTCTCAAATTATTATGTATGCAGGCCTAAGACTTTTTTTGGTACCTGGAGTCATATCGAAGACGTTTATAAATAACATACATTCCATCATTTTCAGTAAAACAAATAAACACCTGATCAACCAATGACAGATACATTGCTAAACATATTTTTAAAGTTTTCTCTCCATAGTGTTTAATCTCAAAAGCTATCAATTTTTCACACTTATATCCTGAAGGAACATGTATATTACGTGTGTGTTTGCACGAGTGTGCATGACGTGTACGGGATTTATTATCTTCTGAAAGCCACCATCACTGGCTGGCATTGCTTTATCTAGTGATATGGCTATGAGAGAAAGTGAGGAGTCTGTCTTCTTATTACCTTTCTGTGCACTGACTTGCTTATTATTATGTTTGCATACTATGGTTATTTTCAAGTTGCGGGACTATAATTTTTTTTGTTTTTTTGCAGCAGCATTCCTCCCAGGCCCTAGCCAGTTCTGAAAGATTTATTTGACTTTCAGAGTTGGATAAAAGGGCCCTGAAGCCCAGTCAGTGCTGCTGTGCTATTGCTCGGTTCCCTCAGTTCGCTGTTGTACACACCATGCGTGGCCTCCTGACACAGACCAAGCAGGTCAATGCATATGTTAACAACTAACAAGGCTAGCTTTATCCTTCACTTTTCTGTTTTGTAAAATTTATTTTTTGTGAAAAATGCATGCAGGGGATCTTGGAGTACTTTCCCAATGAACCATTCATTCTCTCTGGGATGCCAGGGTGGACAGTCCACTCTGAGACCATTGCGAGCTCACAGTGACCAGAACCAGGACCTTATATTGTGTCTCTAGGATTTAGCATAGGACTCTACAGAATACATGACTATTCTTTCATTCAACAGACATTTTAAATTTCTAATATGTGCTCAATTGTCTTTGAGGCATTAGAGAATAGTCAGTATATGTTAAATAGATATACCTGAAATGAATTTTACCTCAAAGCCCTGATGGGGTAAATGATGTGATAAGATTAATTTTTATTTACTGACTTTTTCTCTTTCCATGTCCTTTTTTATTTATGCAGATATTACTCCCTTTCTGTCAGTATCAGAACTCAAGGGTGGGACAAAACAGAGTCCCCGCAGGTGTGGGTGGGGCTTGCCTCTAACAGTGGGAGACAGATATTAAAACAGTCCTCCACGATTGAGTAAACCAGAAATGTTTTAAGGTGCCACAGTATAGGAGAAAGATTTGGTCAGTGAAATGCTGGATACTGCTCAGAGGAGGTGTTTATTGAGGTGAAATCCTCAGGGAGAATCCAAGTTTGTGGGTTGAGGAGGAAGGAAATTTCTCCTCTATGGCTCCTGGGGTGGGAAGAACCAGGTGGCGAGCAGGGATGAGAGAAGCCGGTGCAACAGTGCGTGAGGGCGACTAGGGCCTGGAGGTGGAAAAGGCCATGAGGTGCAGGGTGGTGGCATGTGAAGCATTTGGGCTTTATTATAAGTAACAGGAAGCCCTCAAAGTATTTTAGGCAAGAGGAAAACATAATCAGATTTGCAGTTTCTCTTGCTGCACATGCATAGCAATTTCAAGGAAGAAATGATGGAAATGGACAGGTCCATTTGATGCTATTTCAGTCTTTCAAGGTAACGGTGTGGCTTGGTTAGGCCTGGTGGCAGCAGACATGGGAGGGATCGGAGGGAACCTAAGGGATAAAATCTACAAGGGTTGGTAATGGGTGAGGTATTTGGCAGAGCAGGGATGAAATCTAGCTTTCAGGCTTGGAGAACTGAATAAACAGTGTTATTAATACTGACAGGGGTTGGGGGAAGGAGGTAAGTGTGGTGTTGGCACATCACAAGTTTGATGTTGAGTCCTAATGTATCTGAAGTGTTTGGAAGTAGCCCAGCAGAGACATCAAGCTGACAATTAGGAAAAAGGCTCTGAAGTGTAGAGGCACAGTGCATGCTAGAGGAATAGTGAGTCATTGACACATGAGTAATGGTGAAGTGATGGGCACAGATATCCTTGAGGAAGAGAACACAGTGTGAGAGGAGAAGAAGGTGTAGGTCAAAGCCTCGAGGAATCTCGGCAGTGTACAGGAGGGGAGCATCAGGCCGTAAACAAGGAATGACCAGAGAGGCAGGGTGAAAAAAGTGGGTGAACCAGTGGCATGGGAATCTCAGGAAAAGCACGAAACTATAGACTCTTTCAGTGAGAATGTACAATAAAAATTCATCTACTCCAGCTATTTTATTTTACCAATAAACTGAGGCTCTGAAAAGAGAAGGGACTTGTTTAATATAACAGGAAGTCCTGAGATGACCACCCACCCAGGGTTACCACAGTTTTCAGTGCCCAAGATACCGGCACTGCCTGGTATCTCCGGAGAACGGCGTGAAGCCTGCAGCCAGGAAGCTGTGGCTCAGTTCCTGTTCTATGCAAGGAGCACCTCGAAATGTGTTTCTTCACCTCACAGTTTTTATCCATCCATCTGCACAGAGGACATATTCCTATAGCCATCGTGAAATAGGCAATGCACGTGAAAGTGGTTTGGAATCTGTAAAACACTGTGTGACTTTTCATGTAATGTCTTAGATGTTCAAGTGTCTTACAAATTTATCCTTTTACAGAAGAATAGATGTATAACATTAAGGAAAGCAGACACCAGAAAAATTTCAAGGGAAATCGTGAAATATTAACGACATTTTCAAGCCACAGTTCTCTAAAAACCCTGGTGCTACTGCAAAAATTAATCTGTGAAGTACAGATTAGAGTACAGGAAAGGAAAAAGGAGGAACTTAGCAGATGACAAAGGCAATATGATGGATACACTAAGTAACACACAATGTTGAGACTATCATCTAGTTATTTTAGGGGAAAATTTCAATATATTAATAGCACAAATTCTAGATGAATTAGAAATAAAAGTATAATGATTGAAAATGTAAAAATAGAAACTGTGAGTGAGTATCTAAAGAATATTTGAGGTAGGGAAAGATATTCTTCAATTTTTTTCTGTTTTGTTTTTTGAGACAGGGTCTCACTATGTAGTTCAGGTTGCCTTCAAACATGTGGTGGTCCTCTTGCTTCAGCCTCCCTGGTGCTGGTATTATAGGCATGTGCCACCACGGCCATCAAGAAAGACATTCTTAACTTGGCATACAAATGAGTATCCTAAAAAGAATTCACAACTTTGGCCATGTAAAAAGTAACTCAAGCCAGGTGTGCTGGCACACACTTGTAATGCCAGCACTTTGAAGTCTAAGGCAGGAGAATCACCATGAGTTCAAGGCCAGCCTAGGGTACATAGTGAGATCTTGTGTTAAAACAAAAAAACAAAACAAAACAAACAAACAAAAAGAAGCAAAACAAGACAAAACAAAATAATCTTCTATTTGGCATAAAACCTCTACATTATGTACAAGATTAAAAACCAAATCACTGAACACAGAAGTGATGTACACCATGAGTAGCAGACAAATTCAGTGCATTACTAAACATATAGGTAAATTCATATTAAAAAATAAGGGCTCCAATTAAAAAAACCAGGAAAATTGTGACTAGCAAGTCACAAATGAAATCGTAAAAATAAACCATTAGTATATAGAAGCAGATTAAATCTCACTGGTAATTAAAGATATGCAAATCATAATAATAATGAGCTATCATTACGTGTTGATTTAACAACTGAAACTCTTCTCACAATGCCCAGTGTTAAGGCTGTGGGGAAATAAGCATACCCATGCAGATTTATATCTGCCGATGGCAATGTTAACACGTATTTCTGGAGTACAATCGAGAAATTAAAATAAATATTTAAAATGGATTTAAAAATAGGTAGACCACTAAACTGATATAGACAAATGGTGAGCAAGTAAAATAAATACCTGGGGGAAAAAACAGACAAACATTTTCAAATGTTCTTCAGATACTCAAAGCATAACTCTTCACGCCTCTACTGCGTGCATGTGGGCTGTGGCTGGCAACTCTTTCCGAGGAGCACAAATCCGACGCGCACTGCCTCAGTCTGGGACCAAGGTCCGCAGTGAGGGGTCGCGTGGCTGATAATGTAAGCCTTGGACAGTGTGCGATAAAAGTGATGCTTCTTGTTATAGTCTCCCTCCTGAAAATTCATCATCCCAGTCTAACTATGAGAAGAACAGCAGAAAACCCAATTCGTGGGACTTTCCACTAAATATCTGACCGCTCCTCAAATCTGTCAAACTTATCAAAAACAAGGAAAAGTCTGAGAAAGCGTCATTGTCTGCTGCATTAGCCTAAGGAAACATGACAAATAAATGTAATATTTATGTAAATATTACATTTACATGAAAGACTGGATAAAGGCTGGAGGAGGAAAAGACATTAGGTAAAAACCAAGAAAATCTAAATATGAGAGTTTAGTAAGTAACAATATAGCAACAACAGTTTATTAACAGTAACAAATGTACTAGTGTAATCTAAGAAATTTTCCATAAATTTAAGACACTTCTAAAATATATTTTTTAAAATAAAGAAAGAGTAAGAAACTGAAAAAGTATATATGATCCAAAATCTATAATAAATACTATGTAAGGGTAAAAAACAGCTCGAAGAGCAAAAGTAATTGGGAAGGGAAAAGGGGGAAAGAGGGAAGGGAAAAGGAAAAGCTATAAATCTGTATATATGTATATGTAAGATAACTAAAACAAACATACTGCTGAATGTATTAGTTATTTAGAAAGAACAGTTGATACTCATATGATTAGATCAATTTTACATGTCTATATCTGTTAATGTAAATAATCGCTTTGAAGATAACAATATGCAATATTGCAACCATTGTCAAGTTTCTATCATCCTGTTTTGTAAACCTGTAATGTTACTGTTGTTCATTTACTTTAGTCATTTGTTTGTCTCTTTTGCTTTTTGTCTTTCTTATATGTGGCTTTTTTCTTTCTCTTAAATAAAAATAAATAAATAAATAAAATAAAATAAAGAAAGATCTGTAGAATGAAGTTAAAAATGAATAGAACCTATAATATGGTAATTTTACTTCTAGGACTATATTCCAGGAATGTAATCATTCAAATATGCAGGAATGTATGAAAAAGCATGATCATTATGAATGTTGAATATAATTATAATTCTAACTTAAAAAGACTAAGCAGGGCATGATGGTGCACGCCTGTAATCCCAGCACTCGGGAGGCTGAGGCAAGAGGATTGCTGTTAGTTTGAGGACAACTTGGGTTATGAAGTGAATTCAAGACTGGCCTGAACTGTATAGCAAAACTCTGTCTCAAAAAGACAAGAAAACAAAACAAGAACAATAAAACAAACCTAGAAAAGAAGGTTAGGAGTGTAGTTTAGTGGTAGAGCTTTCACCTAGCAAGCAGGAGGCCCTGGATTCCATTCGCAGCACTGTAACAAAACCTAACAAAGCACTTTCTGCGTTTCCCTGGATAAGGAAACAATGAAGAGGCAAAATAAAAGGGATTTAAAAGGCAATCTCAGTTCTTAATGTGCACACTAACAATAAGCATCCAGTATTTGTAGTCATAATCAAATAAAATATGTATTTATTTAAGGCCTGCCTAACACTTTCTACTCATTACAAAAACATGTATATAAGAACCAGTACTTTAAGAAACTACTTAGAGAAAGTGCAGGGAAATACCTTTTACCACTCAAAGAAAGAAATGATGAAGAGTATCTAGCAATTGAAAATATATTGTAAAACTTTAGGTTTATTATTATATTCATTTTTAATGGAATAAAGAAGAAAGACAAGTGTTAACATACCATCGATTCAATTCTTTCGCTCAAAATTCTGTATTCCTGTGTACCTGGCGAACTTAACTGATCATTGTATTCGACATTCATTACTCGAACATTACTGTGGTAAAAACAAGGTTTTTGATCTGGAAAACAAAGAAAAAGCAGGGTCAGTCTCACATTGTGATACCCTCTACCTTGCCCTTGCTGGCCAGAAATGTTTTTGCTATTCTAGGTCTCATTTGATTCTGTATGAATTTTAGGGTTGCTTTCTCTATTTCTGTGAGGAATGCTATTGATATTTTGATTGGAATTGCATTAAATCTTTATAACAGGTTTAGAAATATGGCCATTTTGACTACCTATGCAGGAATAGGGGGTATACCTTTCATTTTCTGGTATCCTTTCTGATCTCTTTTTTTAGAGCACTGCAGTTTTACTTGTGGTAGTCTTTCACTTCCTTGGTTGGGTTAATTCCTGAGTATTTTATTTTTCTTGATGTTATGGAGAAAAGTATTGTTCTGTAATTTCTCTCTTACTGAGTTTATTGTTGGCATACAGGAATGCTGTCTATTTTTGAGTGTTGACTTTGTATGTTGCTATGGTGCTGAATTTGGTTATTCATTCTGAAAGTTTTTGGGATCTTCTGTGAGGACAATCATCTCATCTGGAGATAATTATTATTTAACTTCTATTTTAACTATCCATATCCATTTTATTTCTTTCTTTTGTCTAATTGGGAGAGCTATACTAAACAAGGATGTGATAGCAGACAGCCTTGTCTTTT
>RJWM01025299.1:0-29576 GCA_004363535.1 Dasyprocta punctata | reverse complement strand
ATTGGCCTGTAATTTTCTTTTTTGGTTGGGTCTTTCTCTGGTTTTGGTATTAGGGTAATATTTGCTTCCAGGAATGAGTTAGGGAGACTTGCTTCCCTTTCAATTTCTTTGAAGAGTTTGAGGAGTGTTGGCATTAAGTCTTCCCTAAATTTCCTGTAGAATTCAGCAGTGAATCCATCCAGACCTGGGCTTTTCTTTGTTGGTAAGGTTCTAATTACATTTTCAATTTCATTAGCTGAAATTGGGTTATTCAGCAGTTTTACATCTTCTTGATTCATAGGTTTCTAGGAATCTGTCCTTTTCATCTGTGCTATCAAACCTATGGGAGTAAAGGTTTTCAAAGTAGGTATTGATGATCTTCTGTATTTCCACAGGGTCTGTAGTGATTTCACCCTTTTCATTTCTTATTGCGTGGATTTGAGTTTTTTATTCCCTCTTTTTAATAAGGTTGGCTAGGGATTTATCAATTTTATTATTTCAAAGAACTAACTCTTTGATTCATTAATTCTTTGTATTGTTTTCTTAGTTTCAATTGCATTAATTTCTGCTCGGAAATTAATAATTTCCTCCCTTCTTTAGACTTTGGGCTTGACTTGCTCTTCTTTTTCTAGAAGTTTGAGGTACCACATTAGGTTGTTTATGTGTGTTCTTTCCATTTTCTGATGTGGGAGTTTAGTGCTATAAATTTCTCTCTGAGGACTGCTTTCATTGTATCCCACAGGTACCGGTAATTTGTATTTGCATTTTTGTTTCATAGTAGATATTGTTAATTTCTTTTGTGACCCATTTATTGTTTAGGAGAGTGTTATTTATTTTCCATGTGCTTATGGGGTTCTTGTGGGGCTTTTTTGTCATTAATTTCCAATTTTATTGTGCTATGGTCAGATAATATGCATGGAATTATTTTAATTCCTTTGCATTTACTTAAGCATGTTCTGTGGGCTAGTATACTATCTATTTTAGAGAATGACCCATGTGGAATAGAGGCAAATGTGTATTCTGATGTTGTTGGATGGAGCACTCTGTACACATCTACTAGGTCCATTTGTTCACAAGTTTGATTCAGTCCTGTTATTTCTTCGCTGATTTTTTGTTTGGTTGATCTGTCTCTTTGTGACAATGGGGTGTTAAGGTCCCCCATTATAACTGTATTATTTACTTGGTTTTTCATGTTTATTAAGATTTGTCTTACATAGTTGGGTACTCCCATATTTGGTGCATATATACTTAAGATCGTAATCTCTTCCTCTTGAAGTTTTCCCCTAACAAGTATGTAGTGACCTTCTTTATCTCTTTTGATCATTCTTGGTTTGAAGTTCACATTATCGGCAAGCAAAATAGCTACCCTGCTTTTTTCTGGGTTCCTGTTGCATGGAGTATTGTTTTCCAGCCTTTGATTTTTAGTCTGTGAATTTCCTCTTGAGTTAAATGTGTTTCTTGTACACAGCATATTGTTGGATTTTGTTTCTTAACCCACTCTGCTAGTTTGTTTCTTTTTATTGGTGAGTTGAGACCATTTACATTGATTGATATAACTGATATGTACCGACTTATCACTGTCATGTTATCTTTCTGTTGTTGGTTTTCTACTTTTTCTATTAAATTGTTTGCCCTGCTTAGTTGTTTCCTTTTGTTGTTATTCTTGGGATTGTAGTTACCTTTGTTTCTGTCAAGAGAGTCTGTCAGTACTCTTTTAGTGTTGGTTTGGTGGCTATGAATTTCTTCAGTTGTTCTTTGTCATGGAAGTATCTTATTTCTCCATCAATTTTTAAAGATAGTTTTGCAGGATACATCAATCTGGGTTGAAAGTTGTTTTCTTTTGGTATTTAAAATACTTCACTCCAAGCTCTTCTTGACTTGAAGGTTTGTGTTGAGAAGTCTGCTGTAATTGTGGTAGTCTTTCCTTCATAGGTGATCTGTTTCTTTTCCCTGACAGCTTTTACTATTCTGTTCTTGTGCTGAATTTCTGATATCCTAATTATTATATGTCTGGGTGAAGATTTATTTTGGTTATGGCTAATTGGGGTTCTGTATGCCTCACTTACATGTATATCAGATTCTCTTCCCATGTTTGGAAAGTTTTCTGCTATTATTTCTGTGAATAGTCTTTACAGGTCATTAGTATTGACCCCTGCTTTTTCATTAACACCCATCAATCTTATGTTGTTTCTCTTGGCATCATCTTGAAGCTGTTGAATTGTTGTTTCCTGGTTCCTTATTATTTTTAAGAGATCTTTTCTTTTATGATTGTAAGCTTCCATGCTGTCTTCAAGGTCTGACAGTCTATCTTCAGCTTCATTCAAGTGGTTTTGCCAACTTTCAATGAAATTTTTAATTTCCTGAATACTCCTTTGAATCTGTTTCATGCATTCTAATTGTGTCTTATTTTGTTCATTCAAAGTCTCCATCATTTTTTAAATATTCTCTTTTTTATCTTGATCTTTTTTAGATATACACAGAATTTTTTTCATAATGTTTGTCATTTCATTTTTTACCTGAGAGATTATTTTTGATTTGATTTTCTCTGTAGCTTCATGGAGTTGTTTCTTTACTTTAGTTGCTATCATTTCAGAAAGTTCAGTTTTGTGATTTCCAGTGTCTTCCATTTTAGTGTCTCTTAGGTTTGTTCTCATTGGGCTGGAGGACTGAAACTGCATCTTGCTCTTTCGTTTTGTCTTTTTCCTCTGGGACCTGTGTGGCTGGCCAGTCAGCCTCCCAATGGATTGCACTGGAATGCTGCACTGGGTAGAGCTTCAATCCTCCAATATCCCTGTGGCTAGCTGGGGCACACCCCAAACTGTGGCACTGGATCCCTGTGCTCTTTGGCCTGTGAGGCTGGCCATGTGTTCCCCTGGTGTACTTTGTTGGGTTGCTCTGGGACACTGTGTTGGGCAAAGCTTATATCCTCCCTGAAGATAGCAGGGGAACACCCCTGGAGTTTGTCACCAGGGCCTAGAGCCTGGCTGTGTAGAGTTCAGAACCTCTGCAATGGAGGTGGCTAGGAGAGATGCACCCCTGAGGTGTGGCACTGGGGCCTTGTGCCTGGCTGGGTGGAATTCAGAATCTCTGGGACCCAGGCAGCTAGGTGGAGCACACCCCTGAGTGTGGCACCACTGGGGACCTTGAGTCTGGCTATGAGGAGTTCAGAACCTCTGGAGTGTGGAGCTAGCCAGAGCATGCCCCTGCCATATGGTGCTGGGCCTTGCTCCTGGCTGGGCAGGGTTTGCAACCTCCAGGACCTGCCCGCATGGCCACATCCCTGAACTATGAAACTGGGGCCTTGTGCTCTGATGGGTGGAGCTCAAATTCTCCAAGATCCACCAGCTAAGCTGGCCACTCCCTGATGAGCGGCTCTGGGGCTCTGGGCTGGGCTGCGCTTAGTAACTTTGTGTCCTTTGAGGCTGGCCAGGTGTTGCCCTGATGGATTGCACTGGGATGCTGGGCTGGGCAGAGCTCGATCCTCTGTGCAGCTAGCAAGGACTCACTCCTGGAGTGTGGTGCTGGGACCTTACGCCTGGCTAGGTGGAGTTCAGAATCTCTAGGACCCAGGTGGCTAGGCAGAGTGCACCCTGGAGTGTGGCACCACCAGGACCTTGAGTCTGGCTACGAGGAGTTCAGAGCCTCTGGAGTGTGGGGCTATCCAGACTGCACCCCTGGCATATGCTGCCAGGGCCTTGCTCCTGGCTGGGTGGAGTTCTCAACCTCCAGGACTTGCCATGTGTCCACACCTCTGAACTCTCTGTTTTTTTTTCCCCAGGAATCAAACTCAGGACTTTCCACTTGCCAGGCAGGTGCTGTGCTACTGAGCTACATCCTCAGCCCAGCAGATCTAATTATAGAAATCTTTCAGCTTTTTTTATTCCAACATCTTACAGGGACATGGTACTAAATGTCCTTGTTTTTTCTGGGGCAATATATTAACATTATGGTATCTGTTATACAATGATTTTTTGCCTTTATCTGGACAGATCACAACATCAAAAACTCTCAACTCATTAGGACAGTTCTTCCAATGGCCTAATTTGGAACAAAATTAAGAGACTTAGATTGGTCTCAAATCTTAGGCCTTTGGTTTGGTTTCTACCTATTACTAAACTATAACTGCAGTGATTTAGATTTATACCTTTAGGGTTTTTTCCACATTTTTTTATTTTGAAGGGAATAAAACAAAACAATAAAATGAAACTAAACAAAATAGAACAATATTGAATTTCAAAAACAAGGCAGAAGAAAATCCTCCATAATTGCTTCATTGTGTATTGTTATCCTCTAAACATATGCTCAGACTACTGACCCAAGGCCTGCAAAGTCAATCAATCAATACAAGCATTAAATTGTTTTTGTAACTCAGTTACTGTCATCCTAGCCTGTGTTCCTCTGAATCAGCTGGGTGCCTACCCAGGTGTGTGTTGGGTACTCTTCTTGCCCCCCAGCCTGTGCACCAGCTGGCTCACAGGAAAGGCAGGCTGACTTCCTGGTTCTTTTCCCAGCCCATGGCTGTATACCTTTAGTGTTAAAGGAAATGTTTTAGTCCCTGAGGACATAAGTAAATTGATCCCACTGGTAATTAAACTTTAGTTCTGTAATTTAAAAGACTGTATAATTCTCTAGTGTGGTGATTCCCACTTAAGTCTACATTTGAGTTACTTAGGGGACAAATCAAAACAGTTTCTTGGGACTTAGCCCCAGAGATTTTAATTCTTGTTTGTGCAGGATCCCAGAAATGTGCATTTTTGACAAACATACCAGGTGATTTTGAAGCAAGTGAGCCACATTTGAAAAATTCTGGCTTAGTATTACACAGAGGTGAAATGAAGGTGCCTCCATGTCATCCCCATTTCCAGGCTGATTCGCACACATTCATTCACCTTCTCCTCATCCTGGAGACAGCAGGAGCTGGTTACTGGATGTTGGCTGTATTCCAGGAGTTTCTGACATAGTCTTATAAGATTAACGCAACTAAAGCATGAAGAAGAGAGGTTGCCATGGCTCTGAATAATAACTGAGTTATGACAGCACCTCATAACCACTGTAAGGCAGCTTGGAAAGGGAGCTTTGAGGTACTGGGACCCAACCCAAGGTCTCACACACGCTGGGCAAGCGATGTACCACTGAGCTACCTCCCCTGCCCACTTTCAAGCACTTTTTTTTACCCTCTCTAAGTGTGATTTACTCTGAGATAGTCTTCATGTGATGGACATGGGTTGAAATCAGATTATATAAGAAACAGAAGAAAGATCATAAATTAATTAGCACTGTGCTGGAGTCAGTTGGAAAAGAGAACCTGTATCTTCTCCTCAACAAAGTTTCAATACTAAAAAGACCAAAACAAACAAGCACCTGAAACACTATAGACATAATAAAAACATATTTATTCATGACATTTGCAAAGCATTCTCTTAGTACTTGAACTCCTATAAATCTTGGACAAGTTACTTAATTTCTTTCAGTTTCAGGTTTCTCAACTGTAAAACAAGGACAGTAATCATGCCCACCTCACAAAGCTGTGAAGACATGATATAATTCATGTGATGTGTCTAGGATGTGTTGAACTATTCTCATCATTGTTGTCATCAACACAATGTGTTTGCTTTCTGAAAATTGGTGGGGTAAATCTCACTCTCCCTTGTTATTAAAATGGGGTTAATGAGTGAAAAAACTAACATCATCTATAATCGCAGCCAAAACAGTAAACAGACTGAAGATATTTCCCCAGGGAGAGTCAGTCATCAGAGACTGTCTCCAGACGTCAGCAGCACACGGGGCAAGAGCTGGCTTTATCTGCCTTTGACTCTGACTTGACACCAGGAGAGAATATGCTCTGCCTTCAGAACTTGTCTGCTGGCCCTGCCGCAGCAGGACCTTTGGAGGTTCTTGCTGGAGTGCTGGCCCAGTGGCACCTGCTGCTCTCTCTCGGGGCCTTGAGAACCAGGTCCTCACAGCCTTCTCCCGATAAGGCTTCTAGAGCCGATGACACCTGCTTATTGCATGTCCCAGTGACAAGAGGTGTATTCCAGTGATGCCTCTTTCCACCACACAACCTTAATTAGCTCAGGGTTTCTGAAGCTTTACTTGGTTTGGGGAGAGCAAATGGGGGTTCTGAGTTGCACAGCCCAACCAGGCTAGGAAGGCTCCATGAGCAGCATGAGTTCTCATTACACCAAACCACGGCCACCACTCCTGCATCTGTCTCAGAATCCTGACCTAAGGGCTCGGTGGCCAAAGAGAAAGGAAGGAAGGAGGGAGCAGGTCCAGCTGCTAAACATCAATTTTTCTAAAAGCTGATACTTTGATGATCAATTTGATTGTCAAACAATAGAAATAATGACTGATAAGCCAAAATATTGAGGCTCTTTTTGAGGGGACAGGATCTTGATTTGCAATTTTCCTGTTGCTTTCTATGCAAATGCGCTGACTTCCTTCCATCTGCAGCGCAGCATCTTCTCTGTGTTTGCAGATGCCGCTTTGCCAGTGCCTCTGTCTCTGTGTGTTCCTGTCCCGCTCTTGGGTCTAAACAGCTACAGCAAACTTTCCTAGTACAGATGCAGGTAACTCCTGCTTGTGTGAATGGGCAGCTGGTCATATTCACCCAGAAGTGTCTGGGAGAGACAGGAATTCATCACAGGGTAGATGGACTCTCAAGATGACCCTTACAGACCAAATTTAAGACTGATCTTTCTAGAGGATCTTGATTAAATTACTTGTTCCAAATGGTCTTTGTGTAGGCATCCCTTTCTGTCAATTGCATTTCCATTCTCCTAGCATTGGGCTGAAATTTAAGTGTCTTCTACCACCTTCCTCTATACTACACCTGTGCCTTGCTCTCAGTTCCCACCACCACTATCTCAGCTGGTTTTAATGGTGCCTCCAGGAGCCCTCCTGAGGGCCTCCTGACTTCCGGTCTCTTGTCCTGTGAGTCCCCTTCTGCTTCCATCGGAAGAGCTCTGAGGTCTGCTGCAGGCATCCCATGCCCCTCCTGAAAGCTTCTCTGATCAGACTACTCAACCTAGTGCTCAGGATTTTCTGTCCTGGATTCAAGTTATTTTTGCAATCTAGTTTTCCGCTACACGATTTCATTATGCTCTGCTTAAATTTATGTTTATTAGATTGCTAATTTGTTAGAGGGAAATCAGTGTGCTTAACTCAGCCACTTTTTGTCTATGGCAATAACTGATAATGTGTGTTTTTCATCCTTTTAAACAACGTATATACTTCTAATGACTTTTGACATTGTTTATAAGTATTGAAACTTTCTCATTTTAATTTTTATTACAAATACACATTCCAGGTTTTAAAAAATACTGTGAGTTTGCCATGAAAAGTAGCAGTTCCCTTCCTTGTCACTCACAGTGTGTATTCACCAAAGGAAACACGTTCTTAATTGATTTCAATGTTTTTTTTCTACTTACCTATTTACCATTCAACTTTCCTCCATTTGGATGTTTTCAGGTTCAAATATTATTTATCCATTAGATACCATGAAAAATGAGAATTTTCAGCCCTTATGTAGTAAAGAAAGTGGTAACTCATGCTGCAAACACTGGGCATCCCCGCTCCGCACTGAGGCTCTGTGAGACCGCAGCAGGGCCACAGCGTGTGCTGTGCTTACCGAGAACGCACCTCTCCATTCCGTCAGGCCAGGTGTGGCTGACGTCTCCAACTCGCCTTTGCTGTTGTCGTCGTTATTTTTTGTTACTTTCTCGTCTTCTAAATTCTCCCTCCTCCGGTGTGTGTTTCCTGTCTCTTGATGTCTTCCTCTTTTCCTGCTTACTCCTTCATTTTAGCAGCACCTAATCCTCATCCTTCTATTGCTTTGTAAAAATAATGGTGCCTGAGAAATAAAACTGGGAGATTATACATCCCTTAAAATGCTGCATGGTATTTTACCTTGGTTAGTTTATGACAGATATAATGCTTGGTATAATTTTCCTTCAGAGCTTTTAATTTTGATCTTTTACCATCTTGCTTTCACTGGTACTGTTAGGAGCTATGGTACCATTCCCCTTCCTTTCTCAAAACTAAGAATGAGAGAGTTTCCACTTTATATTTTGGCTTCTGGAAGTCTTTCGAATCTTTTAATATCAATTTATCTGAAATTTGTGAATAATACAACTAGATGTAAGTTTCTTTCCTTTGAATTTTCTGGTTGTCTTGTCATGCATGTACTTTTGGGATTTAAAAAATCTTCTTTTTAGAAGGGTCACACTACATAGTTTAGACTGGTCTTGAACTCACTCTGTAGTCTCATACTTGAGGTGATCCTCCTGCATCAGCCTCCCAGGTACCAGGATTTACAGGTATGTGCCACCACACCCAGAAAATTCTTTCTCTAAGCATTCACTTAATATTAGAATTTGACTCTTCAGTGTATGATCTTTCTTGTTAGAAGACTACTGTTCAGATTTTTAGAAGTGTATGTTAGCAATACAGAATAATGAGGTTCATTTGAGGAATTTGGTATATGCATTTGTTATAGATTAAAAACTGGTGGTCAACTTAGTACCAGCTGAATTAATTCAGTTGGTGTTGAGTAAAGATGCTCCACCTGAAGAAAGTTGCCAGCATAAATAGAGACATGGAGAAGAAGAGCTAGGCATTGTGAGTTCTTTCAAGAGTTGCTGTTTTGAGCCTCTAGTTCTCCTGGAGGTGCTTGTCATGCTGGCTTCCCCAATATGGATTTGGCCATTATCGTTAGAGGAGCTCGGGACCTCATCAATGAGAGTGGCTGTGGTTCACATTGCAGGAGCTCTGCTCCTCACATTGTGCATCGCTTCCTGGCTCCGGAGGGGAGGCTGTCTGCTGGAGAAGCTTGTCACGCTGGGCTTCCTGACCTGTGCTCGACTATTCTCCATTCTCAGAGGAGCGCGGGACCTTGTTGCCATTGGGGATGGCTGTGGTGCTCCTCAAGGCAGCCCTGCTTCTTGTTCTGTGTGTGACTTGTCAGCTCCCATGTAGAACCCTCAACCCACTGCACAGCTCCTTCACCCGGCTGGCATAGACTTCCTAGTTCCACCACTGACCTTTGGCCTTCCTGGCACAGAACCGTAAATAGACTGGCGTGAGTCCTTATTGTGGGCTCTTAAGATTTCCAGTTGGATTTGTGGGAGGCATTGTCATGCATTTGGGTCCTAGCTGGACTCTTGCAAGACATTGCTGTGGGACTCAGGCCTTCGGCTAAATATCCTGGTTGTTGTGGACAGATTTTCCTGCACTTTCGTGTGTTCAACTCTGGGTGACTATTATAAAATAGTATTACAAACACTGTGTCCTGTATGCAGTAGTTCTCCCTGTAACCCCTGACTACAACAGCATTTAACTTATCTTTATCATTTTCAGATTTGAACTTTGGTGAGGGAAAAGGAGATACATTCTTTAACCTCCATTTTTCATACGGCAGAAAAAATTTTATTGCATTCACCTAGACAAGAAATGTATAGGAAAGAAATTTCTAATTTATTTTAGCTCTCACATTCATAGTTTTGAGAGAGGAGGAAGAATTTGTCATATTGGCAAATGTCATATTTCAGGTCTCCAATGTCCCCTAAAGGCATTGTAGTCACAAGATGCTCTCCAGGCTGCCAGGGGCAGGAGAGAGGGGCCTATCGAGGTGGTGCCACAAAGGTCTTTGTGTCACTGGGGGCAGGTCCTCAAAGGGGATGGAGATGCTGGCCCTGCTCCCTTGTTCCCTGGCTGTGAGGTCAGTGGCTTTGCTCTGTGACGCACTCCCTCCATGACATGCCACCTCACCCCAAGCACAAAGCAATGGGGCTGAGACAGCATGGGTTGGAACCCTCAAAAGTAGGAGCCAAAATAACCCGTTTCTCTGTAGAAGTTGGTCATGTCAGGTATTTTCTTATAGTGACAGAAGTCTGATTAACACCATAAATTTGACAAATGGGGCTGATCATGCTCAACTCAGTTACTTCCCTGTTTGTTGAATTTGGTCCATCATCAAACCCTGAGCTATCGGCACAAGCTCATCCTCCTCTCACCCCTGTGTGTGTATGTGTGTGCGCACGTGTGCATGGGGGTGCCCAAGTGTGTCAGTGACTGATACCTAAGCCCCCGCAGACATGGCACAAGGCAAGATGATTCGACTGGATGGCTAAACTTACGACCTCCAAATAGCACTATTAACAATAACAATGTAAAGATTCTGATTTCTGTCTCTATCTCTATTGTCTGTGTATACTGTGGTTCGTCTTTCCTCCTACCTACTGAAAGACATCTCAGTGGCTTGCATGTTTTGGCAGTTATGAATAAAGCAGCTATAAACATCTGTGTGCAAGTTTTTGAGAACACCTAAGTTTTCAGCCCTTTCGAGTAATACCAAGAGGTGTAATTTCTGGATCCTTTGATAAAACTACAGAGACTTGTCGTACCTTTGGCCATATCCTTTTGAAAGTTTTATAAGAAACTGCCAAACTGTCTTTTAAGTGACTACCATTGTGCATTCCCACCAGCAGCGGAAGGAGTTCCTGTTTCTCCACGTCTGTAGATGAAAGTGCCGTGGTAGCTCACTGTTGTTTTAACTTGCATTTCCCAATGACATGATGTGGAGCATATTGTCTTTTCTATTGTATTGTAATGTAAGTAGATATTATTAAAGAAAATATAGTAAAGTACCCTTCTATGAAAAAATAAAACCGTTTCATAGCAAAATAGAGAATAACAATAATTAATGCACTGTATCATAATCTTAAAAGAATGGCTAAAATGTTACTCAAAGTGCAAGTCATAGACAAAAGATATTCATACAAAGAAGAAACAGATAAAGGCCCTGAGCTTTCTCTTCAGTGATGTGTCATCCTTTCCTTACTTTGCTTTCCATCTGTATGTCTTCCTTGGTGAAGTTTCTGTAAAGGTCTTTGGCAGAGTTTTTAGTTAGGTTGTCTATTCCTATGGTTCAGTTTTAGGAGTTCTTTAAATATTTGTATAGTCTTTTATCTGATATGTCTTTTGAAAATATTTTTCTCTCAGTCTGAAACTTTTCCTCTCATTCTCCTAAGAGGTACACCATTTCCAGCAAGACAGCTTTATCAGACAAAAAGGAAAACTGGCTTGGCTACCATGGGTAGTGGGTGGCGGGGTACAAGGAACACTCAGGGGCCCTGTCTACCCTCATCCCGGGTCCTGGAGTCTCAGTCTTTCTTCATCAGTGCCCCGACGTAAAGAGACCTAAAGAATATTTCAGCCCTCCTTCCAGCACCATTTTCTGTGAGAGTTAGTGTTCTTGGTTGCACAAAAGGAATTTGCTCTTGGTTAGTTAGGGTTTTTGGTTGCTAACTTGAGCAGAAGAAAAATATTAGAAAAATATGGGCTACATAGTGAGTTCAAGGCCACCCTGCACTGCAAAGCAAGATCCTGTGTGAAAAAAAAATCAGAAGAAGTCATTCAGAAAATCAGTGGGATAAGTGGATAACATAACTTGGCAAAACAAAGCCAAAAAAAATTAGAATTGAAGGGAAGCAAGGCGCAGCTCAGCTCTTGCCCAGGAGGTGCGGTGTCCCGTGGCATGTCCCCGTGCGCTCCGAGCGGGCAGCCGCTCTGCGTCCTGCGCAGTCCCTTCCCCTCGTTCATTTGCATCATCTCACTGGCTTCAAGTCCTGGGTAGGAGCAACAAAAGCTACTGTATGTTAATTATAATACATATTCTACTTGATACTGTCATGATTTCTATTGAGGTTGTTCTCCATGTCATTCCCCATTAAATTAAAAAATATGTATATATAGTCTTTACAAGACAGGGTTCACTCTGCAGTTCAGGCTGGCCTTGAACTCACAGCAATCCTCTTGCCTCAGCCTCCTGAGTGCTGGGATAACAGGCATGTGCTGCCATGCCTGACTTTTTTAAAAGTTTATTTTCTTCCTTGTGTTTTCAGAACTTGTACAAACAGGGTTTTTTTTTTAAATCACCTTTTTCTTCCTTGATTTTAGCAGGTCCCTCATTTCAGAATTCCATGAAGCACACAAATGAAAGTTTTCCAGAGTATTTCATTCTCATGGGCTTAACCAAATATCCATGGCTGGATCTTCTCTCTTCTCCATCCTCCTAGCCTCTTACCTGTTCACATTGTCAGGAAACACTGCCGTTATTCCGGTCTCTCAACTGGATTCCCGACTCCAAAGTCCCGTGTATTTCTTTCTCACCAGTCTTTCCTTTCTGGATCTCTGCTTCACCACCACAACTGTACCTCAAATGCTGTTCCATTTAGGGGGGCCCAACAAGAGCATCACATACACAGGCTGCATGGTGCAGGCCTACGTGTCCCACTGGCTGGGCTGTTCTGAGTGCGTCCTGCTGGGCACATGGCCTTGGGCCGCTGTGTGGCTGTGCGCCAGCCTCTGCAGAACTCTGTAACCATGGACCGTGAGTGCTGCCTGCAGCTGTTGGCCATGGAGCTCACCCTGCAGTCCACACTCACTTTCCGGCTGCCCCTGTGTGGGAACCGGGCCCTGGATCATTTCTTCTGTGAGCTACCTGGTCTCATCAGGATGGTTTGTGGAGATGCCACAGTCAACGTGATTATCTCAGCAGTGGTGTCCACTTTCCTGATAATGGGTCCCCTCTCCATGATTCTTATCTCTTATGGTTACATTGCCAGAGCTGTATTTCAAGTTCCTTCTGCTGCTGGGAGACTCAAGGCCTTCAACACTTGCTCCTCACACTTACTGTGTGTGTCCTTACTGTGTGTGACCTTACTGGTGCTGTCCTTATTTTACAGACCTGGTATCTACATCTATGTGCAGCCCTCAGGAGATGGTCCTCAAGACCTTACCAAAGTTTTGGCGCTGTTTTACTGTGTTTTTACTCCTATAGCCAACCCATTCACTACACCTGAGGAACAAGGAGGTTACAGGGGCTGTGAGGAGGCTTCTGAGGAAGACCATGTCACCAAAGAGAATCTGAGAAGTTGATGCCCAACAACAGCCTTACATGTGCTCTTTTAAATATGTGCCCTATGAAAGCCACACCGAAAAGTCAACAAAACCTTTACTTATGAGGATAAGCAGCTACATAAGAAAAGACTTGAAAATTAGTTTGTAAATGTTCTTGAACTTTCAGTATGCTATTATTGAAAATTGTTGACGAGATTTGAAGTTTTGGAACAAATATCGGAAAGGTACCATCTTGAAAGGTGGTTCACTGAATTAGAACTTAGAAAAACCTAAAGAATGATGAAAATGGTATGACATTTTCTTTAGAATATAAAATTATTTGTACAAGTTCTTACACTCAATTATTTTATGGACTTATCAATAAGCAAAAGGAAAAATCAAAAGGCAAATGAAACATTAATATTTGGATATTGGTATTGTGAAGGATTAACTTGGGTTCATACTTCATGTCACAAATTATAATGAATTAAATTTGAATTAAAATATTAATTTTTTGTGGTACTGGTCCTCATGCATGGTAGGCAAGTACTCTAAAATTGAACTACACTCCCAGCCCAAAATGCTAAACTTGTAAATGCTCTTTATTCAAAATATATCATTTTTTTTATCACAGTTGTGGAAAAAAATACGAGGGGCAAATACAGAGGATAATAAAGACAAATTTTAAATTTTAAAAATATACTACAATGAAAGATAAATTGACATTAGTATCTTTCATGTGATTAAATGGACACACATTTATGGTAAGTAAGCACAGCTCCATATTTGTATAAAATTTCTCCAATGTGTTGCTGGCAGTTGGTTAGGATAAGTGACTTCCATGTATGCATTAAGTAAACAAGGTTCTGCTCAGAGTCAATACTTCTGAAGGAGACTGGCTCGCCCTTTTCTGTTTGAGCTAAGATTCCCCTACAGTTGTACTTTTAAGAGTATCCCAGGACAGAAAGGATAATTATCAGCTCAGATTTGGAAATCCTTACTGCAGATGTTGAAAACCTCACACAATTAAGAGAAAAGAGATGCAGTCTAATAGTGAATTGGTATGGTTTATCAAAGGCATAGCTGACGCTCCATCTCAGAGGAAATATAATATTCTCCAGTATGTAATCTATGCACTGCACCACCACTGTGCTGTGTCTCCAGTAAGAAGAACACAAGAGTTGGAGGCAGGAGTGCCCTGGTCACAGGGATTTCTTCTTCCCATTCTCACAACTCTGAGCTTGGCAAGGGAGATACAGCAAAAGGCCCACTGAAACACAAATTACTACTACCACATAGGCATTTTGTAACCCTTGTATCAGGGAGAAAAAGGAGAAGGAGAAGCAGTGGGAGTGGGAGGGGGAAGTGAGGGGGATGAGGAGAGTCATTGCTAAGGGAGGGCTAATTTCACTTGGATTAGTAGGAGGAGATAGATCTATTGCTGCATATTGAGCCCTGAAAGGAATATGGATGAAACTCACTTAGGCCTATGGCTATGAAGTCAGGAAAAAACAACTGAATCTTACTCCCAGACTCATATAAGCAAGCTCACAACTATGGAAAATCACCATCACGTTTAATATGGGTATGGTCCTGTGTCCCCCCAAAGTCTCATGTAATCATGGCATAAGCACGGCTGAGTCTGGCATTCGTGATTGGATTGTTATCTGGCACTGAAATTGGCAATGTGAGTGCTGCACCCGCCCAGGGGTGGAGGGGACATACAGTGTAAGGGTAGGAGGAAGGCGTGTCTCTCTCTCTCTTGCTGGTTCACCTTGCTGTTTGCGGTGGCCATAAATGGTGGCCCTGCCATGCCACACTGCCTTGGAGCCAACTAAGTATGTACTGAAACCCCTGAGAACTCTAAGAAATAAACCTTTCCTTCCCTAATTTTGGGCATCAGGTATTTTGTCTTAGCAATGAGTGAAAAGTAACTGAGACAGAATTTGGTACCAGTGGAATAGGGTCATTGCTATGACTGTACCTGACCATGTGGTTCAAGAGCCTTTGGAAATGGCTTGTGGGAAGAGTTTGGAAAGGTTCAGAGATGTCTCCTGAAAGAGTGGTGCTGGAACAGCTTAGGCTGTCCTGTAGGGGAGATTCTGGTCAGAGCTCAGAAGACCAGAAGGCTGATAGAAAGCCTGCCAGTAAAGACCAGGGTTGGGAGGTTTCTGCTGGGAAGAAGGACTACATTGGTGGTAGGACTCCACACAATGTGTGTTACAGCTTGGCAGAAAGTTGGTCTGCATTCTGCTCATGCCCAGAGACTTTGCCTGAGACTGAGATTAAGGGTGATGAATTGATTAATCTGGTGAAATAAATTTCAAGGCAATCTAATGTTGAGGTGATGGCGTGGCTATTGTTGGGGGCTTTTAGCCAGATTTATGTTGGGAATCAAGAGCAAAGAGCCCAGCATGATGATTTAAAACATTGTGAGTTTGACCAGAAAGCTGTGGACTGTAAAGATAGAGCTGAGACCTTGATTGCTGAGAAGGAACAAAGAAATAAAAAAGATGGCTTGGGGCTATCCTGGGTAGCCACTGGCCTCCACCTTTTACAACCTCAAGCCTGCAAAGGTGAAAGAGTTTGCTTGGAGGAAAAAGCTGCAGAGCGCCATGTTCCAGAGTGGCAACAGAGGCCACAGGAGGTTTCAAAGTGGCAGCGGCTGCACTAGATTCCAGAATGGTGGTGGTATACGGAGGCTTTTCCTCACAGTCAGGTTCAGAGAGCTCAGCAATCCAGGCACTAGACCTCTACAGCCAAGAGAGAGAAAAACCTGGTTACTGCTCCAGCTGACAGAAGACCTTGGGAGCATCCACGTGATGCTGGTTTTAAGTGCAAGGAAAATGCACTAATTCTAAGGATAAAGCAGCTTCCACACCACCTGAAGAGGGCAGTATGTAAAGATGTAAGGGTGAAGCCAAGGGTACAATGGACAACCCAGAAGTTTGGAAAAGCCAGGCATGTGGATCATCCAAGGAAAACTATAAAAACTGAACAGAATGAGCTTAAGAGAGAAGCTATGAAAAATGGAGCCCCTGAAAGTGTCACAGGGGTGGAATCACTCAAGCCTTTTGGAACTTGCAACCAGATTGATTCAGATGCTGAGCATAGAACTCCAGGAATTAATGTTTGCCTCTTGGGATTTTGGACTTGCTTTGGTTCCAATGCTTTGTATTCCCATTTGTAGCTTTTGGAATGGTAATGTTTATCTTGTGCCTTTACATGTTGGACATGTTTAACCTTTGTTTTCATTTGTACAGGGGGTTACAATTAAGAGTTTGCCATAGATCTCAGAGGAGATTTGGGACTTGGACTTTTCAGCCATGCTAAAACTGTTAGGACTTTGACAACTCTTGGAGATGGAATACATGTCTTTTGTATAAAGGATATATATGAGTCCTTGGGTGGCCGGGGTGGAATGATATGGGTATGGTCCTGTGTCCCTCCAAAGTCTCATGTAATTATGGCATGAGTGCAGCTGAGTCTGGCATTCGTGATTGGTTTGTTGTCTAGTACTGGGATTGGTGATGTGAGTGCTGCACCCACCCAGGGGTTGAACTGACATACAGTGTGAGGGCGAGAGGAAGGTTGGTCTTTCTCTCTCTCACCAGTTCACCTTGCTATTTGTGGTGGCCATAAATGGTGGCCCTGCCATGCCATGCTGCCTTGGAGTCAAATAAGTATGGTCTGAAACCCCTGAGAACTGTAAGATATAAACCTTTTCTTCTCTAATTTTGGGCATCAAGCATTTTGTCTCAGCAATGAGAAAAAAATAACCAAGACAATGTTCAATACAGACACTGAGCACAGAATACTACATGAGCCTTGGGCATTTTTGCCTCTGAAAGTTCTTTATTTGACCATAGTCCACTACCCCACTACCCCATGTCTACACAGTTCTTCACAATATTCCCTTCCTCACAGTACCCTCTTGTTGCGAATGGTGTAGCTCCAGATATTTTCAAGGGTAAGAATGGTAAGTGGATGGGAAAATAAAGCAAGGAGATGAAAGCTGAGGTCAGGTAGAGCCCTCTCTCCTGATTGGAGAAAAGGGACTGCTCCACCACTGTTATTTATACACTCCTGAGGAGGATGTCAATTTCAGCCCCACTGCCTAGCAACTTGTTTGCCTGGCTGGCTGGGACCCCTTGCTTTTTTGAAGCTGCAACAGCTTGTTCATATGGCTTGTTCTGGGCTGTGTTTTCAGGACTCACCTTGCTGTGGCCCCACAGTATGATCAATCTCCAACTTCAGCCACTTCCTACACTCTCTTCTAATGTCTGTTATGAATGTAGCTTATAGTAAACCCTATATCATGCCTGCACTTTAACTGCAAGGGAGTTAGAAGGTGAGTAGTTCTAGCACCCAAACAGAAAATGTAGGAGTTAAAATGGGAGAAAGCATCTGCTATATCCTAGATATGTGTACTAGTACCATTCTCATTCTATAGTATGGAAAATGAGACACATAGAGATTAAATAATGTGATCACTAGCATGCAGCTATAAAGCTTTCTGCACTAACCTGTCTTCCTGTATTTACATACAAGTGTTTACATTTGTGATTGCATGAACACAGAAGAAGCTATGGAAGAATGTCCATTGGGAAGTTGATACAAGTTAAAGTTATGAAGGCAATGATGTGGATGCTGTGAGGTGGGGAGGGATAAACAAGGTCCACAGAAAAGGGGGTGGAGCAGAGATCAGGATCCTAAGACCAAGAGGCGACTGGAAAGGAGGCAATTTGCAGTTGGGAGTGCAGGATGACCCAGTGAAGGGGAGACGTTACTGAGATGCAGCCTCCTAGAGTGGTGTAGTGGCACTTCTGGGATGTTCAGGACTTCTGGGCCAGTGGGGATTGGCTTTTGTAGGTGGCACCGGAGGTGTAAGACTTCCCATGTGAACTAGCCTGCAGGAGGTTCCAGAGGGGACATGGACTTCCACTTGTCTCAGCAACTGGAGACTGGCCCCTCTTCTGAGCAGGTTCAGAGGGGTGAAGGAATACTGAGTGTGAGAGGGTGGTTGTCATGGATCTGGTGAGCCCTTGACACCTAGAAATTCAGAAACTTGCCCTCAGTCCTGGGGTCCTCAAGTGTTTTTGAGGTCAGAGTTTTAAAAAGCAGTACTGTGCATATACAATATGTTATGAATGCATACTATCCCAGAAGTCTAGAGTATTGAAACCTAATAATACTTATATAATAAAACATGACTGTTCCCTGTAAGACTGTAAATAGATTCATGCCACTCAAGTCAAAGTGTTTTTGCAAAATAAGCATGTTACTTCAGGTAATGCCAATGAGTGAATTACAAAAATACTCTTGTTATTCGAAGCCTGAAAATACTTTCTACTTTTGTCACTTCAGTTTACATTAGGTATTCCCTTTCCTTTTCATATACTTTCTTTCTATTTATCAAGCATTCCCAGCTTTGCACTTTTTTTCCAGAATCTGCCACCAGAAAATAGCGATAAAGTAGCTAGGAGAGCCAGTCCTTTCCATTATTTCCTGTGAACTCAGGTAGAATCTTCATTTTAATGAGCTTGATGGGACATTTACTTTATCTCTTTCAGGCCAAATTTCCCTAAAATGTATTAATTTTTATTATGTTCATAAAAGAATATTGGAATACATCCCTTATAACGGACTTACAGAGTTGAATCTGCAAGGAACTATTTGGTGGAAGACCGAGACAAAGCGTTTCACTTCTAAGCGATAGGGAGAACATATTACTGCCTTTCTTCTGTAACTGAATTTGTAACTTAAAGTATTTTTTTACACTTTGAATTTTTTAATTTGCTTTGATGATTTGTACTCTCTTTTGGTGGTAAGTATCATTCTGGATGGGCCATTCACAGTCTGCTGGGGTAGAGAACAAGAAGTCACCAAGAAGCAAAACCCTCCCTATGAATTAGCACCATGCACGGACCACTGTGGGGAGAGCCAGATGACAGCCTTTTCCCATGAGTCAGTGCCATTCACAGGCTGTGGGGGAAGAGAACAAGAAATCACCAAGAAGCAAGCCCTCCTACAAATCAGCGGCATGTGTGAGCTACTGCGGGGAGAGCCAGATACCAGCCACTTCCAGCACACAGGCTGGGAAACAAGAAGAGCCACCCCTCTCTTCCCCCACCTTAAGCAACCAGCTGATCCAGGGAAATGCAGGCTGTGATGATAGCTATTGAGGGAAAATGTGCAGGACTAAGGTATTAAGAAAACAGGAAGGAGAATAAAAACTACACCTTCCTGTGAAGCAGGCTTCACTATGCTGATTGGTAAGAGTCTCAACCACAAGAGAAACCAAGCCTTCTCATGAGCCAGCTGGTGCAGGGGCCGAAAAGCCAGAAGAGCACCCCCCATGCCACTGATTCGGAGTACTCTGGGTGAAATGGTAGCAACTGAGGGAAGGGAATAGCTTGATGCTTGTATTGTTTGGTTGACTCTGCAAGCCTGTGACTGGTGGTCTGGGCATCTACTTGGAGGATGGCAGTGTGCATTGTGTCAGCTGTAGGGGATTTCCTCCTGTCTTGTTTTCGAAATTCCATTTTTGTTCCATTTTACTGTTTTGTTTTATTCCTGAGTCTGGTAACCTGAGCAACTATTTTGAAGATAACAATGTGCAGTATTGTTCTCACTGTTTTGTTTTATTCCAATTTATTGTTTTGTTTTATTCAATGTTATATTTTGCTTGGTTTTATTCTGTTTTGTTTTGTTTGATTTTGCTATATCTGCTGGTATGAACAACTGTTGTGTAGATAGCAAGATATATTATGGTAGCTTTGTTGATTTCCTATTATCCTGTTTTGAAGTTCTGTACCACTTTTATTGCTTTGTTTTGATTGGTTCTATTGTTTTGTTTTGTTGGGTTTTATTCTCTTTAAAGTAAAATTTACTTTTTTTTATTTATTTATTTATTTATTTATTTATTTTGCAGCACCGGGGACTGAACTCACAACCTCGCACCTATCAGACAGGCACTTAAGTCACTGAGCCAAACTCCTGGCCCTGGTTTTTTGAGGCAGGGTAGCACTGTGTAGCTCAGGCCAGCCTTGCACTCGTGTTGTAGCCCAAGAGGGCCTCAAACTCACAATGCTCTGCCTACTTCAGCCTCCTGAGTGCTGGGATTAAAGGCGTGCACCACCACACCTGGCTAAAATAAAATTTAAAAAAGAAAAAAATCATTCTGGATGCCACCCTAGTGAGCATTTCATATATTTGTTCCTGGAATATGTTTATTTCACCTTTTCTTCCTAGTACCTTCCTTTCTTAATTTAACCAAAGAGACATGTGTTGATTGTTGGGGGTGCACCTTCAAAACAAATGAGTATTGCTGCAGGAGTTTACATTTCAAAAGGCGACATTTCTATTCTGTTTACTTTTCTGTACATGTAAGATTTTCCACAATGAGAAATTTTAGAAGAAAGTAACTATTTTACCTGTTTTAGAAAATGAGACCAAATCTGTAATCCCAGCACTCAGAAGACTGAGGCAGGAGAATTTCTGTGAGTTTGAAGTCAGCATGGGCCACAAAGTGACTTCAAGGCCAGCCTGAACTGCATGGTGAAACCCTATCTCAAAAGAAAAGAAAAGAAAGAAAAGAAAAGAAAAGATAAAGACAAGAAAAGAAAAGAGAAAGACAAGAAAAGAAAAGAGAACGACAAGAAAAGAAAAGAGAAAGACAAGACAAGACAAGACAAGACAAGACAAGACAAGACAAAAAATGAAACCAAGTTTGAGACTGGGAAATGTGCTCCAAAGCAAAAAGTGTCCAGAGGAGTAGAGTCAGAGGATGTTCTGCAACAGAGTCTGTAGAGGCAGGAAATTCTCCATGGTACCCATTTTGGAGACTTTTTTGTATACAAGAACATGTTCAAAATGCATCATGGAGTTTCAGATGAAAAAAAAATCACACACACTGTGAGCAATGTGGGAAAAGCTTCATGGCAGCACCAGTCTCATTGAACATCAGAGAATCCACACTGGGGAAAAACACTCTCAGGGTAAAGAGTGTGGGAGAGCCCTTCATCAAAACACAACCCCTTTTGAACACCTCCTAATTCATACTAGTGAAAAATTTTGCCAGCGTTTTCATTGTGGCAAAAGTTTTAGTGAAGGCTCAATCCGTATGTAACATCCAAGAAACTACACTGGGGAGGAATCATTTGAATGTAACAAATGCATTAAAATCTTCAGAAATATCACAGGGCTTATTCAGCATCATAGATACCATACCTTAATAAACTATTACCAGTGCAGTGAATATAAAAAGACTTTCAGGGAAAGTTCAAACTTTACACATCAGCGAATTCATAGAGGAGAAAAACCCTATGAATGTGATGAATGTGGCAGAGCCTTCCATGAAGTTTTGATTGTACTAGACATCGAGGAATTCACAATGGAGAAATTCCATGAAAGCGATTAATGTGGAAAGGCCTTCTCTCTGAGCTCACATCCAAATGACCACTAGAGAAGAAAAATCCTATATGTATAATAAGTATGGAAAAGTCTCTCTTTCAACATTTAAAACAAACTCACAATGACTGAAAACACGTTAAGCATTGTAGTAAAAATGTTAAGCAGCATTTGTTTTATGTGGAGTTCAGAGAAGCTAAATGATCACTTTCAGTGTCTCAGCATCCTGGCTGTCTACGATCAGAGCATCCACAAATTCGATTATCTCCCTCTCAGGGTGAACTAGGCCAGGTTTTCTATTTCCTGGCCTCAGAGATGACTGGTTAAAAATGTAAAACTTCAGAATAGCCAAGTTCATCCTAGTAATCCCAGCACTCGGGGTGCTGAGGCAGGAAAATCACTGTGAGTTCAAGGCCAGCCTGGGCTACAAAGTGAGTTCAAGTCTGCCTGAACTGCATAATGAGACCCTGTCTTGAAAAGACAAAAAAAAATTTTAGAGAAAATTGCAAGTCTATAATTCACTGTTGAAAGTACCATACCATTTCCCAAGTAAGTAAATGTTTAGGCATTGTTTTTCTTTCTTTGCCTGAGAAATGTGTGGTGATTAAGACTTTAATAACTTGTCTGAGATTTTTTTAAACAGGAGATAATGGATGTAAGGAAAGAATATTAGATTCTAATATCCACTAAATTAATGTGTGAATTTTTTATCTATTGGGTTTTGTTTGTTTGTTTGTTTTGAGACAGGGTCTCACTGTATAGTACAGACTGGCTTTGAACTCACTATGTGGTTTAGGCTGGCCTTGAACTTGCTGCAATTCTCCTGCCCCAGGCTCCCAAGTGATAAGTACTGTGTAAATTTTTAAAAGTCACCCACACTTTCTTGGTCTTGTATTTCTCAACTGTGAGTTATAGCATTTGGATAGCTTTCTGCTTCTACAATTAAATAATTTTATAAATACTATCATTGCTTTGTATTTAATTTCTCAGTCTAACGTTCAAGAGCCTCTTACATGAATTAGTCACAGTACTTCTGACTTTGATTCTTTTACTATCTGCAGGAGCTTTCTGCTCCTATCATATTGATCTCACTTTCTCTAGCCACCCCATGTATACTCAGGCTTCCATTTCTTTGTCTTCTGTTCTTGTCTGTTCACATACTGAATGCTGTATTTCTAACTGGGTTTTATGTATTTCTTTCTGTGAACTCATTTATATTAAACCAACCTTCTGAATTCTGAGCCTCCCAAAAGTAGTATAGCAGTATTCAGAGTGGGCACTCAAGGTAGCCTTGGGATAAAGATTACTATTTTGTACTTGCTCTTAAGAGCTTTTGAAGGTTTGCTGGTGTTTTTATTTAACCTGGTGACAACTGGGTATGCCTTCCAGAAAGTGGATACTATTCCTTGAGAAAGAGAAGGACAGTCCATTTCTGGAGCTAGTGCTCAAGGAGGCCTTGGTTACTCTGTCTGAGGAGGGAGTATGGATTACTGACCCAGACACCACACTTTCAGGCAAGTCTGTGGAAACCGAACGTCACTGTGTTATGGGTTTGATCCTGTGTCCCCTCCAAAGCCTCATGTAATCATGGACAGGGCTGAATCTAGCATTTGTGATTGGTTTATTGTCTGGCACTGGGATTGGTGGTGTGAGTGCTGCACCTGCCCAGGGGGTGGAGCCGACATACAGTGTAAGGGCGGGAAGAAGGCTGTCCTCTCTCTCTCTCTGGTTAGTGCCTTGCTGTTTTGCTGCCACCATGAATGGCTGCCCTGCCATGCCACGCTGCCTTGGAGCCAACTGAGTATGGACTGAAACCTCCAAGAACTATAACAAATAAACCTCTCCTTCCCTAATTTTGGGCATCGGGTATTTTGTCTCAGCAATGAGAGAAAAGTAACTAAGATACGCTGTGTACTATGAGTCTATGTAAGGCAGTCCCAAGAAGCAAGGCCTCTTGTTCAGCTGCCTTTATTTTATGCTAGTGGAAAAAATATGCAAAATGGGCCAGAGCCAGAGACAAATTCTGAGATCTTCTAAAAGAAAGGGTTGAGTGTGATTAAATTGGAAAATAACTTAGAAACTCCACTGGATTAGGAGACAGCAGGACTCAAAGTGAGGAAAGCCACAAATGGACAAGAGTATAGGGCGTGTAAGTTAGAGATTCTCCTTTGGTGTGGTTCCCATGTGAATGCTGATTTATTTCAGAGACTGAGTCAGACTGAGGGAATTATCTTTCAATTGTGTTGAGTCCATTATTGTTCTGTTAAAACAGAACTATCATTTTATATAATCATCTAGGGTACTAATCAGTTGGCAGGCCTGGAACTTCCCCTAGGTTTTCAAGAGAGAGCCTAAACCTCAAGGAAGCTCAAGCTATAGACATTGAGAATTCTAGGCTGACAGTACAGTGTTTTAAATGCTATAATTTGACAAGAACCTGATGAACCACCTAAAATGCATTGTCTTTTCATGTTTTCTCCCTTCTTTTCACTTCTTCTTTCCTTTTTTCCCCCCTTAGGAATTGCTTTCCTTTTTTTGACACCTACATTCTTTCTACCACTGTAAGTATCATTTCTAATTTTCCATCTCCTCCCTGTCTAATTTTTGTTTAATAGATATTCATGTTTGTAGGGGTAAAGCAGAGAGTAGGTTCAACCACAGATGAAGTAGGTCACACTTAAGGGTAACAATGGTCAATACATTGAATATTGTTATCTTTAAATTAGTTACTCAGAGTACAAGATACCTGCATTTAATTGTATTTTTCAAGGAGCTTTCGAAGAACATGCTTACAAATCTGTAAGCATGACTGCAAGCACAGCAAAGAAATGTAATCTTTATTCTAGGTGCCAATGTATTCAGATAAAACCTGGGGTTTTGACTGAGTGGTGATCACTGTATTCTCAACAACTCAAGAGGCTGAGGTGAGAGGATCACTTGAGTCCAGGGGTTGGAGACCAACCTGAGTAATACAGGACCTCATTCCTCCCCAAAAGGAGCTCTGTTTGCTTATTTACAGACAAACAGTCTCTGTCATAGCCCCAGAAAAAGGGATAAGATTTCAAGTTGAGATGTACAAATACCAATTCTTAATAAATGTGTGCTGAAAGATTGGTGGTCAGATGAATAAATTGATACAGAGCATAAAGAACAAAATTAGATCTAAGAGACACAGTGGTGCTGTAGTGGGGATTAGGAGGGAATGGGACAAGGCAGGGGGTGGAAAAGGAAGAAGCAGGGACAAAAGCAGAGGAACCCTGTGCCAGAGGCCTTAACCCACCAAGCTTCTTTCAGTAACCACCACCACCACCACCACAACAACAACAACAACTTTATTAAAAGCTTTGTGAAGTACTACGGTTTGAAGCCAGGTGTGGTGATGCACACCTGTAATCCCAGCCCTTAAGAGGCTAAGGCTGGAGGATCACTGTGAGTTCAAGGCCAGCCTTGGGTACACAGAGAATTCAAGGTCAATCTGAACTGCATAGCGAGACCTTGTCTCAAAAAACAAAACAAATCTAAACTAAACAAAAATGCTACAGTTCGATCCATTTTAAAATAGTATCCCAGGATATTTCATAATGAAGACAAGAATTCCCGACAATCCTACCTCTGTAATCCCCACCCCCAGTACTTCCCCATACCATACTGGTGATATTCAAAAGCCTGAAAACACGAAGTTTGTGAGGCTGTATGAAAACAAGCACTGTCCCGCTTTGTTGTTGAGACTGCAAAATAATGTCTCCCACAAAGATCTCACCCTCCTTTCCCTCATTTCTCTCTCATTGTTCATCGCTGCATGATTTGTTACAGCAAAGTTCTGGAAACAACACACACCTATTCCTAAGAGATGTTTGAAAAAATTATGGTATGTTTATATAATGGATTATTATACAAGTGTAAAAGAGGACTATTTCTATGAATAGATTTAGAATAATACACAGGTTCTTTACAAATGATAAAGCAAGGTATGTATGTATATACTTTACAGAGGAAAAGAAAGTAAATTTTTTGCAAAAATAAAAAATAAAAAAGCAGACAGAAAGGAGAGAGAAGGAAAAAAGAGAGGGACAAAGAAGGAAGGATACTTAAAACACTAATGAAAATGGAGTCTGAATATGTATGGAGTAAAGGGGCAAGGAATGGAAAGAAAGTTCCCTGAGTACCTTTTTATATAATGCTGATTTTGAACTAAATGTTTTGCAAGTTAAAAAATTAATTGAAAAGAAATTAAAGGACAGTATACCTTAAAACTGAATAAAAACAGAAACAAATTATCCTAATTGTATATCATTTGTAATACAACATACAGAGAAAATAATGAATTAAAAAGTTACATATACAGTGTTCTAACTATAATTTATTGGTGGGTTGTAACTCAAGAAAAATAAAGCAAGAAAATAAATTTTGAACTCTTCATGGTAGGTATATTGTTGCTAGTGATATTGGTATTGTAATCTTAAAACTATTTTGTTGTAAGATAGAACAAATCAAATAAATACATACTGGATGTTGGGGATCACGGTTTTCACCATGAGTAAAATGAGAAAATGAATGCATAAAAGTTGAAATGAAAGTTCTGTGAATTTGTATTTCAACAGGAAGTATTCTATAAGATCCAGATCTACATACACATATGCACACACACAAACACACATGCATTTTTCAGCTCTTATTCACTAACTGAGCTTATCCATTGCCTGAGATCCATTTATGGGACAGAATACCTGACGCATACAATTTAAAGGAGAAAAAGTGTAGTTTAGCTGAGGATTTAGAGGTTTCAAGCCATGGTTAGCTGGCTCCAAGACAGAAATACCATGATATAGGGACAGTTGGGGGGGGCACAATCAGAAATAGGGCAAGACCTGTGTGGCCAACGATTACAAATTACTACATGCTGATCGCGCACTATTAATGAAGAAGTTACCCTTGTGGAACTGTAACTTGCACTTACTGTAACCTCCTAGCCCCCTGATCTTTTCCTCAATCCAGAAACAAAGGCTAAGACCCTGATTGGCTTAGATTACACCAATCAGTGAAGCAGTTATTTTCAGAACCCAACTTACCTTTTTGAGTACTGTGATTCCCTGACCTCTGGGAAGCACAGTGGAGCTCCCCCTATCTTGGCACCAGGTAGCTTTTCCCTGCACACACTACATGAGTAAATAAACCTTTGCTTTGCACTTTCATGTCTGACTTCCTCATTGTCCACAGGACCTGGCTTTCTCATTTTCCAGGACAGGCTTTCAGCTTTGAGCCAGCCTGGCCCCACTTCTTCAATTTTGCTGAAGTAAGGGCATAAGCCAAGAGAGGTGGGGATAGGCAGAGAGAAACTGAGAGCGTCGGGTCACTGGAGACCCCCAGCTCCCCAGACCCCAACCAGCTGCAGCAATGGATGAGCGTAGCAGAGGAAATCTGTTCATCTCATGGCAGCCAGGAAGCACAGAGGGAAAAGCCGGACAGTGACAAAGAGGTGATTGGCAGGGGCAATATGGTGGTTAAGCTTCATTGTGTCAACTTGATTGGCTTGGGAGCCACTAAGGGAATTAGCAAAGCTTATTTCTAGATGTGTCTAGGTGAGGCATGGAGGCACAGCCTTGGGCACTGTTTTGGTTTAGATCTAAAACAACCCCCAAAGCCTTATGCATTTGGAAGGTGATTGGATTATGGGGAGCTATAGTTGAGTTGCTGTTAGGGAGATCAGGAGAGGTGGATCACTTGGGGCAGGGCTTGCAAGGGTATGGCTCCCTTCCTGGCTCATCCCTTCACTCTCTGCTTCCTGATGGCCGTGATGTAAGCAGCTCTTCCTCCACCGTGCTCCTCTGCTGTGCCTTCCTGCCTGGGAGTCAGAAGATTATGGACTGCAAGTGTGAACCAAAACAAACCTTCCCTCTTTTAAATTGTAGGTGTTGGGTGTTGCGTACCAGCAACAAGAAAGTGACAAAGACTGGTGCTGTGTCTGGGTCCTCACCCCTTCTTCTCTGGCACTGTTCCTGGTCACCATGAATTAAGCAGTTTTGCTCCGCCACACCCTGTCATGTTTCTGCCTTAGCAGCTGATGATGGATTCAGTCCCCTGAAACCATGAGCCAGATTTAACGTCTCACATGCTTTGCCTGTGGTGTTAGGTATTGTATCTCAGAAATAGGAAAGCTGACCAGTGCCAAGGAAAGTCAAATAGAGAAAGGGACCAGGGACAAGAACGGATCCTTCTAGTTTATCTCCACCCCCAACCTACTTCCTCCATCCAGGTCTCCTCAGCACATTCAGCTATGAACTCATCCGTGGAGAATCCATTAATGATCCTAGTGTCCTCATAATCTAATCAGCTCTGAAAGCCCCACCCCTGAACACAGAAGCCTTTGGGGAAAACTTTTTGATCCAAACTCTAACATCAGATCTTTGCTTTCTGTATACTATTCTTCACTAAAAGAATGATGAATTCCAAGTATGGAACAGAAAAGTCTGCAACTCTTACCAGCTACTTAGATTCATATATATCGGTTCTTTTGCTTATTTCTGACCAAATCAAAAAGGACCTTTATTAGGGTAAAAAGGAAAAGGGTTTATTCAAAGCCAGCTCTGAGGAGACAGAAGCGTCAGTTTGCCTCAAATCACCATCAAAGCACGTACAGGTGGGTGAGGGTCTTTCGCAGTAAGGAACAAGCAAGCGGGGGCAGAGATACCACTGCTCCTCACACTTGCATTACCACTTCTGATCGCCTTCAGCTCTTTATCCTTTCTCTTGTGGAAAGGACACTGGGCCCCAGCCTCCTGGGGCACCATCTTCACAGTCTGTCACGCTTTAAGGAAGAGGAGAGGAGGGGTGTTGGTTGTGTGCTCAGGGAGAAGTTTGGAGAAACCGCTTGTCTTCAAAAAGTCTAATTCAGAATTTCATTTTGCACTGCTGATTACAGAAAGAGCCTGTGTGTATTGTGTGAGAAAGTAAGGCGCACAAAAACAGTTCGGGACACAGAAACCAACTGACCACATTTGACATTATTCGAGCATTAATTAATGAGGCTAACTGTAGCGATGCATTTGAAAATAATCCACCAGTTCACTGTTATAAAATGAGAGAGGGCCGGGAAAAGGTAACGCCACAGGAAATGACAACCAATAAATGTAGAAGGACTGGACCTCGGTTGTCTGATCTGTTGGGTGTGGATAACTCAGGGCTGCTGGGCGAGTAAACATGTGCAAAGCCTCACATATCGGCTGTCGCCAGATCGGTCCCTGTGAGAGCAGGAGTCTCGCTAACTCTTGAGACGGTCGGCGACCACCGATGTGCGGACACCTCCGGACTGCCTAGAAGGGACGCGGCGAGACGCGCGCTAGCCGAGGGCCGCCCGCGATGACGCATTTCCGGCCTTTGTGCTGCGTTCCTCCCGGCCGCGGTGGTCAGGGTTCTGAGTTGGCGCGCTGGCCGGCGGCGCCTCTGGGGGCCGACGCCTCGGTGAATGGCGGCCGGGGCCCGGGGAGGGCGCGGCGGGCGGCACCCGGCTGGGGGCCTGCGGTTCCCGAGCTCTGGCCCTCCGCTGCGGGCCTGTGCTGAGCCGGGCCAGCCTGGTGCCGCGGCCTGCCGGCCTGCTGGCTGCTGGCTGCTGGCGGCCCAGTGTGCCCGCGAAGCTCTGTTTTACGCATTTTTCAGATGTTACTGGCTTCTCACAACTTCGTGAGATAAGCGCTGTTATGTAGACCCCCACCCCCGCCCCTGCCTTTTTCTGTAACAGCCAAGAAGAAAACGCGGCCGCGTAACTTGCCCAAGGCCATCAGCTGGCCAGGGGCTGCGTTTCCAGGATCCATATCCCGCAGTTTGCCTCAGGGGCTGCTTTCTTAAAACCGTTGTGCCGACCCCGCTCTGTCTCTGGATGAGTTTTACAGCCCGACCCGGGAAGCTGCTCCTCTCATTTGACTCTGGTGGTCTCTCCTGAGATCGGTAGGTTTAGAAGATAGTTAAGATCAGAATTTATATCCGAAGACACGAAAGTGTGCCAGAGAGTGCCCAAAAACCTGTAAAACAGTCATTTTATTTGCATCCGCTCCCCCCACCCCCATCTTGTTCTTTGGGCAGTAGGAAGAGATTATAGACGTGGTGATAGGGGAAAGTAGCAACTGTTGATGAAGCCAGCATGGTACCAAAATCACACATCTAGTCATGAGGTTCGTTTGCATGTTTTTTGTGTGCCATACTTTGTGCAAGACTTTATGTGCATTACTACCTTTCATTTAGTATTCTCAACAGCTTTGAAATGTGGTCGTTATTGTCCTCATTTCATACAT
>RJWM01025298.1:0-29533 GCA_004363535.1 Dasyprocta punctata | reverse complement strand
GAAGGCTTCTGGGACCCAAGGCCGATCTAAAGAAAGGACCGTTGCTGTTGGCCTTGAGGCTAATGTGTAATGAGGCAATGCGGTCAGCTATGCCCTTGACCTTCCTCACTTCAACCCCCCGGGAGTGCTTCTTGGATTCCTGGCCAACCTTGGTGGCGGCGTTACAGTCTGGGTACTGTGGAATCCAGGATGGGATGGTCGAGTGTGGGCATGAGCTGTCTTCTTGGACCACTTGCAGTCAGTCTGCTAACCCTCAGTGTTCCCTCTGTCCTTAGGGGGACTTCCTGGAGGAAGCCAACTGTGGAGAAGAGGCCAGTGCATGTGCGGTACTTGAAGATAGGTTATCCGTGTTGCCTTCGTTTTATTTGTGTCGAATCATACGCGGTTGACCTATTTTCCAGTATCAAATCCCACCTTGGAGGACTCCTGGAGGGGAGTCTCAGTTCAGGGCAGGACCTTGGTGGCAGGTCCCTCCAGGGTAAGCGAAGCAGCTGATGACCCCAGCTGACCAGCAGAGCGTGTGCCTTCTCTGGCCTCTGTGCCCTGGTCCTAGCCCCACATGGGACCCACACTTGGAGGATTCCTGAAGGTGGTGCAAGCTTTCAGGATGAAGTGGGGCCTTTCTTACCAGCGCTACCGGGCAGAACTTGGGGAGAGGTCTTCCATGGTGCACCCATCTTAGTTTTGGATAAACGATTCATAGCTTGTCTTTTTCTTAAGTATCGAATCTGGCCATGAAGCACCCTGGGTCATTGCCAATTCCAGGAAGCAAGAGTTGACATCCACACAACTCAGTGGACAGTGGAGCCAAGAATGCACACCTCTGCCCCGGGCGGGGCCGCTCCCGTCCTCACCACCTCGAGTGGTACCGCCCTCCAGGCTTGCTGTGTGGTCATCACACTGACCTCCCCGAAGAGGTGGCGGTTCCCTCCGAGGCTCACCGTGTGTCTGACCAGAGGTCTCACTGCCCCCTTGGGACGCGCTGCAGGTGGGCTCAGCAGGCCTCTTTGTTGTCCTGTCTGAATGGCTTGCTGGGAGTGGTGCTGAGCACAAGTAGGGGACGCCCCACGTGTCCCCTGGACGGTGTGTGCCACGCTGGCTTCCTGACCCTCGGTATCCTGTCCTCAGGCCTGGCATCCGGGATGCAGCAAAACGAGCTCGCTAGTCGGGTACCTGAATGGAGGTTGTCCATGGTGTGTTCATTTTATTTATGATGAGTATTACATGGCCAATCTCCTTTCGGTACCAAAATCTTCTCGGGAAAACTTCGCCAGGGGAAGTTGCAGCCAGCGTCTGTACAGGGTAAGGAAATGGGTCATTGATCATCTCCCCATGACACGGGGTCACGTGTGACTGATGTCGCCCAGTGGTCAGCAGAGGAAGACTTCTCAGAGGCCGATGTTTAGTGAGGTTGTCACAGTTACCTCTCTTCCTCAACTCCTCAGGGAATAAGAAGCTCCAAGTGACTCTTTCTCGGTGTGAAACCATTTTGGACAGAGGCGCACTTTGGAGAAAGGGACACCATTGTGTCTTTCCTTCGCCTGTGCCTGGCTGAATGCCGCGCACACGTTCACACCTCTCCATCCTTCACACTTCCTCCTGCTCCTCCGAGCGCCTTCCAGGAGCAGCACCCACAGTGGCATGGCTGTGTGTGTGTGTGTGTGTGGTGTGTGGTCCTCCCAGTGAGAATCAGTGGTGTCTGAAGACAGGACACGATTGTCCATGGTGCAAAAGAATCACTTACAGCATTCCTTACTACCTGCTGTTTGCTCGGGAGACGACCCGTGTACAATAGGGTTAACACCTACGTATGACACTGGTATGGAAATTCAGTAATGCCCTGTGTCAGGCGCCCAGGAAAGTGGGGTGATGCTGGCTCTTCCTTACTCCGATGCACATCACCAGCCCTCCGAGGGCGGAATCCCGGTCCATTGCCTCGACACTGTGTCCTTAGGTGCCCAGGACAGATGTGATGTGGAGTGAATGAGTAGGTGGCAGTTCCACTTGTGTTCTTTTTGTATTTCATCTCATTTTGTTATTTTGTTTTTTTGGGGACAGGGTCTTGCTGTGTGGTCTTGTGGGCCTTGAACTCACTATGTGTCCCAGGCTGGCCTTGAACTGGTGGTGATCCACCTGCCTCAGCCTCCCTAGGGGTATTCTTTATTGAATCCTCTTTGAGTGGATGGTGGGTGGTCCCTGCAGCCTTGCTGTCCAAAGATGCCGCCCTGGTGGGGGAGTCCTTGGCTAGGTCAGCTGTCCTGAGATCCCAGTGGGCCGCATGGACCCACGCCTTGGCCACAGAGTAAACCAGGGGTTCCCTTTCCTGTGGAAGTGCTCCTCAGGGACTTCCAGAGGAGAGGCCAGCTTTGGGGTGGGCTGTGCTGTTCCCAGGGTAAGTGAGCAGGTCCTGGCCCAGCATGGCCACCCCGACTCCGGAAGCCAGCTCAGGGACCATTCCCAGAGCCCTGGGGGCTGGTCCGCCACAAGCCGTGTCCCCACCCACACTGCGGGCTCCCTGGAGGTAGTGCCACCCTGTCCAGAGAGAGCGAGCCTGTGCCCACAGCGGACCCCCAGGCATTGCCGCCGTGGGAAGAGGCGTCCTGTTGGTGTTCTGGCCCCTGCTGATGTTTGATCCTTGAGCAGAGGTTGCCCTTGGTGAATTCGCTTTATTTATGTTGAATCACACAAAGGCAACTTTTGTTTGAGTATCAAATCCTGCTTGGGATGGCCTCCGGAGCCCAGCGGCGGCAAGCTCGGGGTCCTCGCTTCTCCCGTGAGAAGAGGGAGCGGTGTAGACACGGGTCGACAGCTCTCTGGTGGACAAGAAAGGAAGTTATCAGAGAAAACAAGGTTGATTCCTACCGAGGGTCACCAGGGTTCCTCGGAAGATGGCACGGGTGCCGGCTCGGCTTCCCTTCCTACCACGGACCCTTTCTTCTCCCACTGCCCCACTTCTGCTCCAGACAAGGTCACTGCGATGCTGCAGCCTCCCTGGGCCCCATCTTTCTCCCCGTCTCCCGCGCCCACAAGTACTCTTTTTATTGTCCCTGCTTCCTCTTGCGTCCCACCTTGTCTCTTTTCTAGCTCCTCAAGCATGGTTCTCAATATTCAGATGGGTTATGCAAGATGATCAGTATCTCATCCCATGTATGTTAAATAATGGTGATAAAAAAAATAATGAACGCAAAGTAACAGTGAGAACCACTGACGCAGCTCAGAGGAAAGTATGTTCAATTGACTACAAATTGGCAGAAGAATCCAATTTTCTTGACAACATTTCAGCTGCAACTTTTGACCCAGGGAAATGGAACACTGTAGACTCGGTGGCCACAGAGGAAGTTCATGGTGGCGGCGACTGTAAACAGTAATATTTGATGTAGACAAAAGCTCGTGGAGGCATCGAATCTTCGTTCAGACTTTTAAATGGAAAAAAAATTGATCCTAATGAAAATGATTTGAGAAAAATAACAAGGGAAATAAAAGAAATGAAAACAGCTCAACAGCACAGTCAAAGAAGCTAAACAGGGAATTGGATTAGTTTAGCAGAATTCACCCTGAAAAACTTGTTTTTATGGAAATCAGTGCTGGCAGAGTTCCCACTCTGATGGTAAAACTCATTGTGTCTTTGAAGTGGACGGTGAGGTCAGTAGGAATCCGATGTCCAAATACAGTGTCCTTGTCACAGCTGATCTTTCTCTTTCTGTCCCAAACTCCCCAGAGTGCTTCCCGGACAGGCATGGTGACTCCAGTTCAGCACCCTGGCCGGGCGTGCGCTGGAGGTGCGGGAGCAGGCTGTTAGGAGAGCGTGCCACAGCAGTGCCATGTGCCACCTGGCCTCGTCCCTCCTGGCCTGCCTCCATGCCCAGGGGACATTCTGGAGGTGACGCAGTCTGCAGCTGTCTTCCTGGAGAGCCACTGCCTCACGCCACCACTCGCTGCCCCATGGGCAGAAAGTAGTGGCCATTCTGCCCTCCCCAGGCTTGCACTGGCTCCACGCGGCATTCTCAGTGCCCAGTGTCACTTGGCTGTGGAGGCTGAGGCTTCCTCGGAAGTCAGGCTGGAGGCAGTGTTTCCAGGTCATGTTTATTGCCCCGCACAGGAAGTTGGTGCCCTTTGCTGTCATGCTTTCTTTGTGACCAGCACTGCATGGTGGGTCTCTCTGCAGATCACCCTGCCCTGGAAGACTTCTGACGGCCATGCCACCCTCCGGGTAGGTGTACCAGGTTCCTCCACCGCCTGAGAGTGTCGGTGATGTATGCCATCCCGTCTGCTGGCTGTCGATGCCCTAGCCGTTCCCGGGAGCTCTTCCAGGAGGCGACACCAGCTCTGGGAGGAGCCTCTGAGCTGCAGGTCAGTGGCCACGGCTCCTGGAAGGACACTGCCTGTGACGTGTTCTCTCTCTCTTTGCCACAGACTTGTGCAGCTGGCCTCTTGCTCCAATCATAGCCAAGCCTGGAGGGCTTTCCAAACTCATGCCAACGTCAGGGAAAGGATTCTGCTGTCGGTCCCACTCCAAAGTTCGCAAAATGGGTGGTGGGCACAGAATCCAGACTCTGCTTGTGGCATATGTCGTCTGGTCTGGATCCTCGCTGGCCAGCCCGCTTGTTCACCGTGCGAGGCGTCATCCGGACTGGACACTTGGCGGCGACTCTGGGGCCGTGGGATTCCCGCTGAGGGTGGGGCTGCTCTGTCCTCTGAGTACCTGCTTCCTACCCGTCTCCTTTCGCTCACCCCTTTTGCTGTGCTGTTTCCTTTGCTTTATTTATGGGACCGACTGAGCGTTCAAGCGGCAGGGATTGTTACGATGGGCTTCCGGGTGGTGACTGCAATGAGGGGAGAGGTGGCGGGGAGGCCGCGCTGCTGGCATTGGAGCCCCGGTGAGCTCCTTTTGGGAGAGGTCCTCTCCGGGGGGGCCCGGTGTCTGCAGGCAGGGTTGCGCTCCCCTCTCCCCAGGGCTGGGAATGGGGAGTTGGGTGTGAGTGGGTTGCATCCTCATCCTGAGCAAAGTGGCCATGCACAGTGTCCCCTGTTCCATGTCACATTCTTTTGGGGGCCCAGTGTCACCTTCGGGACCAACAGAATGGCAGGTTCCTTCAGGGAGGTGATGGGATGGTGGGCGCCATGGGCAGGCAGGGGGTGTGGAGGTCCTCACAGAGGGAGAAGCTGGGGTCCTCAAATGTCCAGCACTTGAGCTGCACTTGGGGAGACTCTTCTGGAACCATGGCCACCTCGAAGCATCTGCCTTAGTCTGAGCGTCTGAGCCTCTCCATGGTACTCGGAGAGAGGTTACCCGAGCAACTTTGCATCTGGACGACGAATGTTGCTCGGTGAACCCCTTTTCGGTATCAAATTCCACCAGGGAGGCCAACCCGGAGGCCAGGCACCTCAGGGAAGAATGCCGCCACCAGCTCCGCTCCGGGGTACGGGACGGATGGTCGACCAGTTGGAAAGTAATTGTTCCTAATGTCCTTCACCTGGGCACCTAGCCGTCTGCGCCCACCACAGCCTGCAGGCCTCGGCTCGGTGCCTTGGCTGGTATTTGATGGGAGATCGACCGTGTTATATTCGCTTTCTTGACTTCGAATAATACATGGTTGATCTTTTCTCAGTACCAAATCTCACCTTGGAGGACCTCTTGGAGATGCAGCCCCTTGGGGGTTGGCTGGGACGAGGCTGTGGGGTCACCTCCTCTGGGGGAACCCAGATGGAGAACTGGACACTGTCCTGGCCTGGGTGGGGTGTGTGCTGCCTGTCCCTGGTCCCTCTCACCTTTGGTGTCCAATCCATCCTCAGGACAGCCCCGGAAGGTGACACTGGCACCACAGAGATGGCGACCACGGTCCTTGTTTCAGCGTCACTCTGGGTACCTGAGGAGAGGTTGTCTGTGATGAGTTCGCTTTATTAATGACGAATATAACACAGATGGCCTGTTTTCAGTACCGCCTCCCATGCGGCAGCGTGCACCAGGCGCCGGGCCAGCCCCCAGGGTACGTGACGCATGGCCTCTGTGTGCTGTCCCCTGTCCTCTCCACCGCCCTTGGCTCCAGACCCACCTGGGAGAGCTCCGGGGATCGCACCCACTCGGGCCGAGGCTGGGGTTTTGCACTGGGCAAGGCTGGTCAGGAAGCTTTGGCCTCCTGCGTGCTGACCGGCTTGGTCCCTGTTCCGTACTCAGTGCCACGGAGGCAGAGGACTCCCGCAGCCTGACCTTCGCCAGCAGCTCCCCACGGCTGACCACGTGTGCTGCGCCCCACCCCTCGGAGACCCTCAGCAGAGCCGCGGTCCCGTGCTGCGCATGTGCTCCCAGTGGCCCCTGAGGAGAGGTTGCCCGTGGCACGTTCGCATCCATCGTGACGCACAATACACGGTCAACCCCTCTCCAGTGCCAGATCCCGCCTCGCATGCCGCCTGCGCCGGCGCCGCTGGTGTCTGGGAGGGCGGGGGGAGGGGGTGCGTGCGGCCGAGACCCGCGTGCATGGCTGGTGCTGAGCATGTGCTTGCCTCACAGCCAGGGTCCTGGGTGGCCCATCTGCCGGGGACACGGACTGGGCAAGCTGGGAGGCCGTCCTGGAGGAAGAAGCCTCTTGTCCGAAGTCGGCGCTGCTCGGTGGTCCCTGAAATAGGTTGCCTGTGAGGTGTTCACTTTCTATACGATGAATATTATACAGTCAACCTCTTTCCGGCATCGAATCCCACCTTGGCCAACCTCTGCCTCTCGATGACCGTGCCGGGTGGTGGCCACAGGACCCCGTGGATTTATGTGGGACCTGTTACCTGGCCCTCTCTACAGGGCTGGGAGCAGGATGCTGTGGTCTCGGTGGCACAGTACCACTCCTACATCCCTGTTCCCAGCGGGCAGGGGCCCCGGCCTGCGCCCAGGCTGGACCCATGCGCCCTGGCTCTGCGCAGACCTTGGTGAGATGACCATAGAAGCCCGGAGACACCAGGACTCCAGAAAGTGGCTGCAGCTGCCCGTGGATGAGAAGGGCGTGGGGTCGAGGCAACCTCCAGGCCACGAGCTCCAGCTGCTCGGTATTTACCGTCTCCTAGGCCACAGAGATGCCCTGGGAGCCGGGCTCCCATCCGCCCTGCGGTGTGCGGCCGTGTTCTCACCTTGGCAGACTCCACTGGGCTCCTCTGTGCCCGTGTGGCCGTGTCCCAGCCCCAGCCCCGAAGGCCACCTCCTTCCACTCTCCGTCTGCCCTCTGCTGGCCCTGCGGCCACAGCCACGGCAACGTCACTGCTCTGGCCGAGACGGCTGCGCAGGCCCCGCCTGGGTCGCTCCTTCCTTCCACAGGGGCAGTTCTGGGGCGACGGCCGCTGCCTCCCCATGCTGCTCACAGCCTGTGTGCCCCATGCCCGTGCTCCAGGCCCCGTGGCCTTCCTGTCCGCAGCTCCTACTTCACCACGGGTCCTGCACATCCCTGTCTCAGAGGTTCCGGACCCCCAAAGGGGTACGACGTCCTTCAAGCCACAAGGCCGGGTCGATCCGTCACTTGCTTTCCAAAGTTCCCTATGTTAATGTTTACTTGCCCCTACCTCCCCCCATCCCCCAACTGTACAATTTGTCAGGGCAGGGATATATATTTGTCTTAGCCTTTGCTGTGTTCCCCATCCTGGAACTTCGGTCAGGACCTTAGTAGCTGAATAGTGAATATTTGTTGATTGACTAATAGAGTCCCTGAGGGCACAGGCCACATTAGGTTAATACCCAGGAAAGCAAGGGGCATGAAGCAGGAACTCTGTAAGATGTGGTGACTGAGCACATGAATATGGTAATTGGTTTTCAGAAATTCTTCCCATTTGTTAAAAGCTGTTTGGTTTCCCAGCCCTTCCAGGGCGACCCCCAAGAGCCTGAGGTTTGCAGCAGCAGCGACGGGTCAAGGAGGTCTGGGACCTTCTCTCTACTTTGCCCACCGAGGTCTCCACACTCCCCTGCAGATGCCCATGGAGCGTGCCCCCTGTCCCCCCGGGCCCCTCCAGCAGAACCCCAGATGCTCTGGGGAGCCCCGTCTGCAATGGGCCAGAGTCTGGTGTCAGGGCTGATGGATTATGCATGGAGCTGAATCAGTGGGAACATTTGGAGATGAAAATTGCCGCTAATGCACGGACGCTTCCTCGGAATATATTAAACGTGTGTGCGCGGAGACTGACTTAAGCCTCACCTAATTGCTCCAACGTCGCCATTGCTACACCACAGGGATCGAAGGCACGGCTGCCACCAAGTCCCTGGGGCCATTCAGTGGCCGGGAGAACGCTGGGGACCTCATCTGTCACCAGGGAATTATGCATGAGGCAAAATGTCAGCCTGGGGTCCCAGGCAATCAGCAGCCTGCCTGTTCGAAACGCATTTTCAGAACCAAAGACGGTGACCCTGTGCCACTTGGTACAGAATTTCATTAAAAGCAAAATGACTGATTTATCTATTGTTTGAAGAGAAGAGAAAATAAACAAAAGGGTTTTCTAGTTCAACAAGCCAGATGAAATGTCTGTCCCCGGGGGGATTTGCAGCCAGGAGGAAAGTCACTGTGGACCCTTCGGCCAGAGGGTCAGTGTCTCGGCCCATCTCCAAGGCCGAGTGTAAACCCAGCCGACGGTCCAAGTTCTGGGCCACACACCTCCTCCTCGGTGCCCACCCTGTGCAAGGCCCGAGTGTGCCCTGACCGCGTCTCCTGGATGTGAGCGGACCGTGACCCAGTGAGGGCGGATGAGGAGAAGCACAGTGGCTTTCCTCACAGGTGTTTGCCTTGGTTCTGGGCCCCATGGTGGACAGGGGTGGAGGGCCCAGAGAGACGGAGCCACTCCCACAAGATCACCAAGGCGGAGGCCACAGGGAGCTGCGGAGCCCAGGCTGCCCTGCCCCTGCCAGCTCTGGGATGGCCCGTTGTCCTGGGACTGGCCGCCTGGGCTTGCTTTCTCCCGGGACTGGGCTTCAGAATGCTCCTGGGGTTTTCTCTATACCCACTTGGTGTCTCCACCCATGAAATGGGTGCTTTTGTTTGTGCCTGACCCCGGGCAGGGCTGCTTGCTCTGTCAGAAGCCCAGGGCACGGGGCCTGAGGACCACAGACCCACACCCACCTGTGGTGTTGGACCCCAGGGCTGGCTGCTTCAATCCGCTGTGGATGGGCTCAGGAGCCTGTGGGCAGCAAGTGAGCCCACCCACGCCTTTCCCTCCTCCCGTGCACTCACTTGGTGCGGTCCTGGGCCCCCCACTCAGCTCACCGCTCCCTGGCGGGGGGAACCTCCAGACACATAGAACCCCTGCGTTCAGGCCCATCCCTCCATTGCCAGCTCTGGGCAGGCAGGACGGTGGGTCCCCAGGGCTCTGCTGCGGACACAGAAGGCATGCAGGGCCAGAGCGCGGTGGGCAACCTCTGCGACCAGGCCCCGGGTGGCTCCCTGCAGCCAGGACCCTCTGGGAGCTCAGGGCGTGCGCAGAGTAGGTGACAGCCAGCGTGTCTCGTGGACTCGCCTCCGGCCACAGACGCTGTCGTGGAGTCGGCGCACACATGCCAGGTGTGCTGAACCCCGTCCACCCATCGCCGGAAACAGCTCTCGGGAGGCCCTGGGAATGTTTGTGGAGTGAATAAATAAAAACCATGCTCTTGGAGGGGGTAAAGAGGCAGAGGGACGCGGGAGAATGCAGGGAAGACGGACATAAATCTCCACCAATGCCGCCAAGGCTGTGCAGCAGGGGCCGCTGAAGAGACCCTGTGGAGACGCAGGGGCCGTTTGTCACGGGCGAGCACAGCCCAGGGCCGGGAGAGGCGATGCAGGCCCGTGCATCATTTTCCCATTATCCTAGAGAGGCGCGCTCACACTGCCCGCGTGCTCGGCCCCACGGTCTGCCCGGGCAGTCTGTCTGCCGCTCTGGGCCCAGGGAGCCAGGGGCCGGGGCGGGAAGCCCTCCCTGCCACACCCCTCCTCTCCGGGCAGGCTCAGCCCTGCTCGCCCAAGGGCTCCCGTGCACAGAGAGGCGCCCCCTGGCGCTCGCGGGCCTGTGCCCCTCGCAGGCGGGCAGTGGGGACTTGGTAGGGGTACGGCCTGCAGCTGACCGGAGGTGGGGACACGAGGGGCCCCCTGGAGGCACCCCCACTGCAGCAGGAGCCTGCTGTGAGCTGGGCACTGTCCCCCAGGAGGGTAGTAAGTGCCTTGTCGGACCCCGATGGGATTTTTCCTGGGCAGGTGGGGTGTAGGGGACACCCGAGCCTGTTCTTAGGGTCGGTCTAGGAAGCTAGCCTGCCACCTCACGCCAGCCTACCCAGTGCTTGGTGAACGAGTGAACGGGGACCTCCACACCCCATGGCCTTGCTCCAGGTAGAAAAGCGTGACCCTGCAGGGCCCCCCCGGGAAGGGCGAGAAACCTGGAGAAGGTGCCGCCAGCCCAGGCTGGGGAAAGCATCCCGCTTCCCGCCATCTGCCCGGGCGACGTCAGCGCTGCCTCTGCCCTGCTCTGCGCAGCGCCGCGGCGGGGCCTGCCGAGGCTCGGGGGAGCGCGCCAGCCTGCCCAGCGTTACTGTACGAACAGCTGGGAACACCCCCCCATCAGTAAACATGCCAATTTAAAGTGTAATTAACTCAGGCCGGAGAGAATTTTGATTTGGACTGTTTTTCACAGTTGAGGCTGTTTTTCTTTTATCCATTTATCTCTTGTCCCGGGCGGCAGTGTCTGTGATGGGTCTCAGCCAGGAGAAATAGAAGGGGGACCCTGGGGGGAGGGGGTGCTGGGGAGAGGAAAGGGTGGCAGGAAGGGGTGGGGAGGCTGCTCTGACACCCCGACTCCCCAACAGCCCCATCGATTCCTGTCCTGGGAGATGGCTGCAGACGGGGACGCTAAGGCAGAGGGCGCAGGACGGCAGAGGAGACCCCAGGAAAACTGCCACACCGCCCCTCCAGCCCTACTCTGCGGCTCTGGACCCCTCCCCAGAGTCTCCTGCCTCCCATGAGGAGCTGGGGTCGCTGGCCCAGCAATGGCAGTGCCCCCCAGCTCCGCGGTGCCTCTGACTGAAGACTGGGGCCCCAGCAGCCTTCCCTGGGGGCCCAGAGCCCGGGGTGGGGGCAGGGGGTGGGGGTGGACACTGGGCGAAGCCGACCACAGGGAGCGCACGGGTGACCTGCGAGCCCACCGGCCCTGCTTTTGCGTCCTGAGCGTTGTCAGCCACTTGGGTAATAAAGGCACATGCCAGTGTCAGTGTGTGTGTGTGTGTCTGTGTGTGTGTCTGTGTTTCGAGGGCAGCATTAAGCAGGAGGTGCGACTCCAGGGTCCTGCCTTCCAGAGGGAGCCCCCTCCCCCACATAGCCCTGGCCTCTGGCCCTTGATCCCCGAGCAGGCAGCAACCTCCTGGAGATGGGGCGCCCACTCCTGCTCCCCGCTCCCCTTCCCAGCTCCGCACGGCGCCCAGACAGGAGCCGAGGAAGCACGTTTTCCTGCCCATCCGAGGTCCCGCGGGCCCCCTTCCTGTCCACCCACGCCGGGCCTGGAGCTGGCTGCCGGCCCCCGAGGGGCAGAGGCCGGGGCCCAGGGCACAGAGCGTGCCCACGCCGCCGCGCCGCCAGCCCCCGCTTGGTCACGACACAGCCGGGCTGACTCAGACAGCCCCGAGCGGGAGCCTCGTGAATTACATAATTACCTACGAAACCTGCAGCCGGCTTGCCAGCGCCAGCGCCAGCGCCAGCGGCGGGAGGAGGGCCGGGCTCCCGGGGTGACTCACTGCCCTCCCCAGCCGCTGCGTGCTGCCGCCGCCCGCCCCCGCTCTGCGCAGACACCGAGGGTGGCGGCGGGGGGGGGCCTTCACCTCAGCCTCCCTCGGAAGTGCCGGGGGCCTCGGGACGGACTGCTGCGGACCACAGAGCAGGAAACTGAGGCACGGGGCGGGGGCTCTCCTGGCGCCAAGAATCCCATGGCAAGCATGTGATTTGGACACCATAGTACCAGGGACTCAGCCCCTGGGAGACCCTCCCCCAAACCCCAGGCTGGCCCCCTGGACTGGCGACCTCTGGCCCCTCCTCCGGAGTCCCTTTCCCCACCTTTTGAAAAACCTCTTCCACTCTTGAAAGCGACTCCAAGTTGGAAGAGAGGCCTAGGGTGGGTGGCCTCGGGAACCAAGACCTGGGAGTGGGTTCCGTGGAAGGACGGCCCACGGAACTAGTGACACAGGCTCTGGCCTTCTTGGGCTCCAAAGTATGAGGGTTTGGGTTCAAATCCTACCTTCGTCACTTGCTAGCACTGTGGCTGTCTCGCCTCTGAGCCTTAGTTTCCCTATCCACAAAACAGCCCTTTGCCCCTCAGGAGCGTGGCGCATTGCCTGGCCATGGCGGCTTCCCCCGAAAGGGGCTCCCACCCTGCCTCCTGAAGTCCCCTCACAACTGGACACAGAGCTCTGCGGGGTCCTGATCTCAGTGAACCCTGGGAAGTCACCGGCCTGCGTTGGAACTCAGTTTTGTCAGCTGTGAAATGGGTGTGACCATTGGCTTTCAAAGGGTTGAGGAATGTCATGTGTAGAAGTGACCTGGGTACATTCGAGAGTGCACGCACTTGGATATGCATCTTAGGAAGGGGGCCGTGCGAGCCAAAGTCGGTGACCCCGTGTGGGGCGGGACGGGGACTTGAGACGCCGTGGACACGGTGAGGATGTGCTCTCTCACGAGCCGGGCAGGAAGAAAGGTTCAGAGTCAGAGCGAGGCTGGCTTTCTCTGAGGTGCTTCTGCGGCCCAAGCAATGACCCTCTGGGCAGCTGTCCTGGGTTACCCTGTCTGCTGCAGCTGCCGCAGGCCTGGAGCACCGTCTCCTGCTGATGGACCGTGCTGCCCTCCTCCCTCTCTCCACACGCAGGCCCGTTGCCCTGATGGCCACGCACACTCGCGTCCGGGGCACAGGGGCCGCCGTGCCTGCTCTGAGGACCCTGGGCAGCCCCCCTCCATGGGTGGTAGAGAAAATGTCAAGTCTGCCCCAGCTGGCTGGGGTCACATACACCCAAGGATAGACTGAGTCCCCACCCGGGCACTAAGCAGTGGGGCTAGGGCAAAGGAGACACAGGTGCCACCAAAGCCGCCTACCCCACATCCCCGAGCCACCGCCCCCACCCCATTCCGTGTGACCTTGGGGAAGGCCCTGGCCCCTCTGAGATCCAGTGCCTTTAGGGCTCTCAGGCGAGGGTCTGGCGCTCCACCACCCTGGGGTCCCCTCCAGCCTTTCTGCCCTTCTCCTTCAGACCCTTGCCTGGGGCAGACGCCTGGTGCTGGGGACAAGGAAGGGACCCTGCTCTGGGCACTGGCCTCTTCCCTGTCCGCTGCCACCACCCCATTGCCATTTTCCTTGCGCGCTGACGTTTGCTCCGGTCCAGGAGGGGAGGGGTGCAGCTGGGACCGCTTTGCGGAGGGCCCGGGGCAGAGAAGGCGCCCCGCCCCCTCCCTGGGGGCGTCTCAGTCCCCCCACCCCGCCCGCGGAGAGCAGGCACACAGCTGCCCTTCTCGGGTTCAGCGAGGTGCATCCGCCACCCCAGCGCGCAGACCCCTGCCCAAGGCTCGCATGACAAAGCTTTTTTCCTTGGGTCTGGGAAGAAAAGTTGGTACTGTTGTGGGGCGGAAGAGGGGGCGGCAGAGGCCGGGACAGAATCGCGCTGCCGGTTGCTAATGGGCTTGGGGAAAATGGGATGCGATTTAGCCGGTGTTTTTCAGCCCAGAGCTATTGAATTAATGAAGTGCGCGCCGGCCTAGAGCGGATGACGCACCGCGGGCTCCCAGCGAGGACAGGACGGAGCTGCGGGGGCGGCGCGCGGGAACGGAGGGGGGCAGCGGTGGAGACAGCGACTGGGGGGAGCAGCGGTGGGGGACTGCTGCAGGGGGGACGGCGATGGGGAGACGACGATGGAGGTGGCGATGGGGGAGGGATGGTGGAGGGCCTGCTGGATTGGAGGTCCTGACCCGGAGCCAGCGCCTTGTAATTGGGGTGGGGGTTGAGGACTGATGGAAAGGTGGGTCTCTGGGTCTCAGGCAGACCCTGGACTTTGACATCTGCACCCGCCACCCGAGGGGGAGATCAGATGCCCCAGAACCACACACCTGCACGCCAGCCAGACCCTGGGCTGGGGCTGCCGGAGGCCAGGTGCCACAGCCAGCTGTGGGGAAGGAAAAACCTGTCCAGTATTGGGCAAGATGGAAAACTGCAGAACAGTCCCCAGGACGTAAGCCCCAGATCCTGCGGCACACATCAGAGGAATTGGGGCTCTGGTCGTTGGATCCTCAGGGAATTTGCTGGGGGACCCTGAGCAGTCTCCTGATCTCTCTGGGCCTTCGGCCTCCAGATGGTAAAATGTGGCATGCAAACAGTGGTCTTCCTGAGCGCGGTCCACGGAGACAGCCGTCCACGCTGCTCACAGCCCGGAGCTCCTAGGACCTGAGCTGCTGTACTCCTCCCACCCCAGCAAACAGCAGGCCGGAGCTGGAGATGCGCTGGCCTCCGGGTTCCCCCTCCAGCTCAGCGATGGTCTCCATGGCCTCCTCTTCCTCCCTCCGTTACCCCTAACATCTCTGAAAGCCCTCGGCTTCTTGGAGACGGCATGGTGAGTGTGACCCTGGGCCCAGAACGGGAAAGATAACTGGGGAATTTAGACCTCCCTGTCCCGGGTTTTTGGAACCAGACTGGGACTGAAAAGGACTATGAATGACATAGGACAGCAGCTTCGGGATGCTTGACACAGAGCAGTCTGGAGTAGACGGCTGCCCCCGAGGACCACCAAGAACCACCTGTTTCCCCAGAGGCCCTCAATATGTCCAGGGGACCCCACTGCCCCTGCCAGAGCCACTGCCCATCTATGGGTCTCTGGAGCAGGGACTCTTGAAACTCAGTTTCACAAATGCACAGTGAACAGAGGCCGCATGGCTCAGGCCTGCCACACGCACACCAGGAGCCTGTGGGCCCGGCCTCCTTGGTTGGCAGGGCCCCTGGCCAGGTTGCTTCTGAGAGCAGAGGAGAGCTCCGGGGACCTTCCCTCACCCGGCACCAAGGCCTGGCCTGCAGTGCACAGGGGTGCCCAGTGGCTGCGAGGAGCACAGAGGACGGGGCCCCATGTGCAGGTGCCCCATGCCTGGCCTTGATGTCCATGTGTGTCACTTCCAACTTGCAGGTGAGCTTCGAGTGGCGAGGTGTGGGCACAGGGCCATCTGCTGCTGCTGCCGCCGCTGCTGCCCTCCAGGCAAGGCCACCAGGAATCCCTGCTGCGACTCTGTGAAGAGCAAGAACATGTGCCAGCAGGGACCGTGGGCATCCTATTCACAGGGTTTGGAAAGGACCCGTGAGTAGCCTGGGCTTTGGTTGGGGCACTGGAGAGGGTATAAGGGGGATTCACTTCAGATCAGATGCTGTCAGAAGCCGGTCGTCCTGGGATGAGATGACTTGAGTCTTACTGTTTTTTTTTTTTTTAAAGATTAGTTTTAGGTTCTCAGAAAAATGAAAGGAGCAGAACAATTAAAGGCCCCACCCTAGCCTGTTCCCTTACCCACGTCTCCCGCTGGAGCGGTTCAGTTGATGCGATGGATGAATGCCCAGCGGATCCACCGCTGTCTCCCTGCATCCGGGATTTGCGTTTGGCTTCTCTTCATCACGTTGCGCGCCTTGTGACGTGTCCTCGCCATTACAGCGTCATGCACGGGTTGCTGCTGTTATTGCCACGCTGATGCTGGAGCCCAAAGTCTTACGAATGTGACGTGACATCTCAATACAAGCATACGTTGTCTAGTGATCATTAGCATATAGGTCCCCTCAAACATTGTTCATTGCTCCGCAGTGAGAACATTGAAAACTCTCTCTTCCAGCTATTCTGAAGTGTGCGTTTCTTTATTCTTCCGCACGTGGATCTCCATTTGATCCAGAACTTCCTGTTGAAGGGGTTGTCTGCCTCCCACTGTGTATTCCGGGCATCTTCCTTGAAAATCAGTTGGTTGTAGAAATGTGCGGTTATTTTCGGTTTCTCTACTCTGTTCTGTTCGTGTCTGCTTTCATTCCAGCACCATGGGGTTTTGTTATTAAAACTTGGTAGTATTTTTTTCAATTTTCATTTTTTTATTGGTTCATATTTGCAGAACATAATGATTACAGTTTTCATGGGGAGCTGGTACACGTACAAAATACATTTCAATTTTTTTTTTCATCCCCTTCCCGCCGCCTGATTTTCCCTCCCTCCACCTCTTGGTCCCCTGCCCATTCGCAAAATATCAAACTCCCTACTTCCTATTATCTATTCCTTATTTTGCTCTTTCTGACTGTTTGGCAATTTTTTTTATAAGAGAAGCAATGCAATGTTAAAGTTTTGTTTGTCTGACTTATTTCATGTAACATTACAGCTTCAAGTTGCGTTGGATTTCCTGTAAATTACTAAAGTTTACTCTTCTTTATGGCAGAGTAGTTTTCCATTCTGTATACATACCACCTTTTCTTGATCTATTCGTCTGCTAGTGGGCATTGATAGGCTGTTGTCTTTAACCCTTTGGGAAGATGCCTAGAAGTGAAATAGCTGGGTCTAGTGGGACTTCTAGTTTTAGTTGTTGGAGAAATCTCCATACTGATACCCATAACGGTTGTACTAGTTTATATTTCCACCAACAGTGTAGAAGGATTTCTTTTCCCCACAGCCTTGCCAGCATTATTTGATTTCCTGATGACTGCCATTCTTTCTGGAGTAAGGTGGAATCCTAGCGTTTTAATTTGCATTTCTCTAATGGCCAAATATGTTGAACACTTTTTCATGTGTTGGCCATTTGCCTTTTTCTGAGACATGTTTATTCATTTTCGTTGTCCATTTATTTGTGTGCTGGGAAATCAAACTCAGGACCTTGCACTTGCCAGTCAGGAGCTGTCACCCTGAGCTATATCCCCAGCCCCAGTTGTCCAAGTTTTGATTGGATCTTTTGTTTTGGGGGAGGTCTAAATTTTTTTTGAGTTGTTTGTATATTCAAGATATCAGTCCTCTGTCTGAGGAATAGCCAGCAAAATTTTTTCTCTTCTGCAGTTTGTCTCTTCACTCTCCTGGGTGTTTTCTTTGCTGTACAGAAGACTTTTAATCTAATGTAGTCTGATTTGTTGATTCTTGATGTTATTGCTTGTGAAAGTGGTGTTCTGTTCAGAAAGTCTGCCTACACCAGTGTTTTGAAGAGTTTTATCTATTTTTATTATCTAGCACATTGAGTTCTTCTGTTAGAATGTGTCAATCTTTGATCCATTTTGATTTTTGCTTCATACTAAAATGAAAAGAGAGTTAGGAGTCTAGATTCAATCTTCTACATGTGGAAAGCCAGTTATCCCAGGACCATTTACTAAGCAGGCTATTTTTCCTCTAGTGTATGTTTCTGGTCCTGCTGTCAAAGATAAGGTGGCTGAGTTTGCCTGGAGTTGTTTTTGTATATTCTGTTCTGTTTCACTGATCCACAAGTCTAGGGTTTTATTTGTTTGTTTGTTTGTTTGTTGTGTTCTTTTCCCTTGGCCAATACCATGCTGTTTTCATCGTTGTAACATTGCTATATAACTTGAAATCCAGGATTGCAGTGTTTGCTGCTTTCTTGTTGCATGGGTTTCCTTTTGATATTCTAGGTGTCTTGTGGTGCCGTATAAATTTTAGGATTATTTTCTCAGTTCTGTGAGGAATGTCACATATATATATATATATATATATATATATATATATTTGCTGCAGTACATTATTTTTTAATTTTAAAAAGCAAAACAGAAAAAAGGGTAAAAATACCACAGAATTTTAAAAAAATAGAAGTCAACACTAGTTAATGTATTGCATATTGTTATCTTAGAAGTAGTTGTTCAAGTTACAAGATCTAGGCATCAAAAATGAACATACAATCAAACAATGACAGCGCAATCTAGTCTTTTTGATGAACTAACAGAAAATTAGCAGTGTAGTTATCTATCTTGCACACTTATACATACATACAGTTTTATGTGTATACCTAGTACATACAATCTTTTCCTTTCCCTATTCCAGTTGTTCTTTCCTTTTGAGCACTTCCTTTCCCTTTCATTATTACAGTATCTATTGTACATTTTGGGTCTTATTACTCTTTCAGCTTTTTATTTTTATTATTTACTTTTTACACTAGGGAGACAATACGATATTTACAAATGTGAGTCTGATTTTTTACACTTATGAGTATAGTCTCAAGTTGACTCCATTTATCTATAAAAGCCTCAAAATCATCCTTTTTTATAGATAAGTAATATTCCACTGTATAAAAATACCACATCTTTTTAATCCATTCTACAGTTGATGGGTATTTTGGTTGTTCCTAAGATTTAGCTATTACACATTGTGCTCCTATAAATATGCGTGCACATATATCACTGTGACATGACACTTTCAATTTTTCTGGGAAAATACCCAGAGGGGGAATAGCTGGATTGAAAGGGATTTCCAATCCTAGTGTTTTGAGGAATCTCCTCACTGATTTCCACAGTGGCCACACCAGTCTACACTCCCACCCACAGTGGAGAAGTGTTTCTTTTTCCCTGCAGCCCCACCAACATTTGGTATTGATATTTTGATTGAGATTGCATTAAATCTATATATCAGTTTTGGAAGTATGGCCATCTTGACAATATTTGTTCTGCCTATCCAGGAACAGAGAACATCTTTTAATTTTCTGATGACTTACTGTAATTTTCATTGTAGAGATCTTTTACTTCCTTGGTTAGGTTAATTCCTAAGTAATTTTTCTTGATTATATTGTGAATGATATTATTTCCTAATTTCTTTCTCAGTGAGTTCATTATTGTATATAGGAACACTTGACTCTTGTGTGTTGATTTTGTATCCTGTTACATTGCTGAATTTGGTTTTTAATTCTAGAAGTCTTTTGATAGAATTTTGGGGTCTTTTAAAAATTTTATTTAAGTTTATTGGTACAATTAAGGTATACATAATGATCACATTCATTATAGGGAATTTGTATCTGTACATGATAGATCTAGATTCCTCTCTTTTCTTCATTCCTGTTACCTTCTTTCAAACCCCATCCCCTCCCTAGTCACCATTCTCTGCCTTCATTTTATCTTTTTCTCTCATTTTTTCTTTCTTTTCTTCCCTTTCCTGCTCTCCTCTTCCTAGTTTCCCTCTCCTTTTGAAGAGTTTCTTCCTATTTCACAATATGTATTCTACATTTTGGTTTCTATTTACATTTTCAATTTCCTACACCAGAGAGATAATACAATATTTACACACGTGTGTCCAGTTTATTTCACTTCACAGTATGGTCTCACAGTCCATCCATTTAGCTATAAAAGTCTCAATTTTACCTTTCTTTATGGTGAGTAGAACTCCATTATATAAAAAACCCACATCCTTTTTTTAAAATCCATTCATCAGTTGTTGGGCATTTCAGTTGCTTCCAAGATTCAGCTACTACAAACTGCTGCTATAAACACGGGAGCAGATGTATCACACATGTATCGCTGTGGTATGATGCTTTTAATTCTTCTGTGAAGACATTCAGAAGGGGTCAGACGAGACCTGTGGTCCTAGTTTTTATCTCCAATAAGATTTTATTGGTACATTTTAGATGCATATAATGATCACATTCATCATAGGGAATTTGTACCTGTATATGATATATCCTGCTTCTATTTTCCCATTCCACTATCTTCACTTCAAGCCCTCCTCGCTTCCCCATTTACAAAACTTCGTTACCATTTTTTCCTTCCTTTCTAATTTTTAAAAACTTTTCTCCTTTCCATTCCCCCTCCCTGCTCTTCCCCCCCCCTCTACTTGAACATTTTCTTCCTATTTCACAATATTTATTACGTATTTTGGTCCTTATTTACACTTTCAGTTTTCTCAGACCAGAGAAAAAGTGTGGTATTTACACGTGTTTTCAGTTTATTTCACATAATAGAATGGTCTCAAGGTGTATCTATTTACCTAGAAATGTCTTGAGCTTATTCTTCTTTATGGTAGAGAAGAACTGCATCGTATAAAAAACCACATCTTTGTACATTCACCAGTTGATGGGCATTTGGGCTGTTTCCAAGATTTGACTGTTACAAACTGTGCCACTCTAAATATGGGTATGCATATATTGTTGTCGTATAATTCTATTGGGAAGCTGTCAAAAAGGGGAATAACCGGGTCAAATGGAACCTCTAGTCCTAGTTTTTTCAGGCATCTCCACACTGATTTCCATAGAGATTGCACCAGTCTACACTCTCACCAACTTTGAAGAAGGGTTCCTTTTTCTCTACAACCCTATGAATATTTATTATTGGTTCATTTCTTGATAATATCCATTCTTTCTGGGGTGTGATGAAATTCAACTTGTTTTAATTTTCATCTCTCAAATAACCTGTGATGTTGAACATTTTTTCATAAATTTACTTGATGTTTATACTTCTTCATCTGAGAAGTAACTATTAATCTCAGATGTCCATTTTTGGATTGGGTCTTTAAATTTGGGAGCTCTTATTTTTTTGAGTTCTTTATATATTTTACGAAGTAGTCCTTTGTCTGAGGAAAAGCAGGAAAAAATTTTACACTGTTTATTTTCTGTTCACTCTGTTGGTGGTTTCTCTTGCTATGCAAAATCTTTTCAATAAGATGAGATCTCAGTTATTGATTCTTTGTGATATTTCCTGTGCGATTGGGGTTTTGTTCATAAAGTCTTTGCCTACACCAATCTCTTCAACAGGTCTACCTATTCTGTCTTCCAACATATTTAATGTTTCTGTTTTTATATTTAAATCTTTGATTCATTTCAATTTTAGTTTAGTTCATGGTGAAAGATATGGGTCTAATTTTACTCTTTGCCATGTTTAGAGCCAGGTTTTCGAGCACCATTTATTAAAGAGGCCGTCTTGTTTCCAGTTTGTGTGTTTGGCACCTCTGTCAAAGATCAGGTGGTTATGTCTGGCATTGTTTCTGCATCTTCCCTCTAATGCATTGATCCGTGGGTCTGTTTTTTTTTCCTTTTGTCAGAACCATGATGCTTTTATCACAGTAATTTTGTAGTATAGTTTCAAGTCTTAAATTGTGATCCCCTTTGCCTTGCGTTTGTTGCTATTCTAAGTCTCTTTTGGTTCCAAATGAATTTTAGGATTTTTTTCCTAATTCTGTTAAATGCATTGTTGGAATTTTGACAGGAATTCTATTAAACTTGTGTAACAGTTTTGGAAGTATGGCCATTCTCACTATATTGAGTCTTTGTACCCAGGAGTGAAGCGATATATTTCCATTTTCTGATACCCTCTGTCTTGGTTACTTTTTACTTGTTGCTGACACAAAACACCTGACACCCAAAATTAGGGAAGAAAAGATTTATTTAGCTTACAGTTTTTGGAGGTTTCAGTCCACAATCAGATGGCTCCAAGGCAGGGTGGCATGGCACGGGGACAACACTTTAAGGCAGCAGCTGGCCAAAAGTAGCCAGAGTAAAAGAGGGGAGCCGAGCAAGCCTCTTCTCCTCCTTTATATAGTACGCAGGACCCCCCCCACCCCCGCCCAGGGTGGGTGTAGCATCCACAAACATCCTTGCCTTCCTTTGCACAGGATGAGGATGTTTACAAAGTAAGACCCCTGGCTCCCTCCTGAGTCTCTCAGTTTAACTTTTGACCTTCTCAAATTGACACAATGGCCAGGTAACTGTTTGTGCTCTATACCCCAGGATGTAGAGCTGCTGCCTTAATTAAGCTTCTAGACTTCTCAAGTTGACACAATGTATAAACCATAACACCCTCTTTAATCTCCGTTTTCAGGTTACTATAGTTTTCAATGTAGAGGTCTTTTACCTGCTTCATTAGATTGAATTCTAGGTATTTCATTTTCTTGGATACTACTGAGAAAAGTGTTGCTCTTCCAATTTCTCTCTCAGTGAGTTTGTTATTTGTGTACAATAGGAAAATTATTTTTGAGTGTTGACTTTGTATCCAGCTGTGCTATCGAATCTGGTTATTAAATCTAGAAGTCTTTTGGTGGAGTTTTTGCAGGCTTTTATGTAGTATATCATGTTATCAATGTTGATGATAATTTAACTTTTTTCTTTCCTACCACGATTACTTTTATTTTTTGTCTTGTCTAAGTGCTTTGGATAAAGTTTCCAGAACTATATTGAATAAGAGTGGTGACAGTGGATATTTCTGACTTGTTGCTATTTTTAGAGACAAAGCTTTCAGTTTTTGTCCATTTAGTATGATGTTGGCCATTAGCGTGTCATAGATGGCTTTTATCAGATTGAGATAAAGACCATCTATTCCAGTTTTCTGCAGGGTTTTTATCATGAATGGGTGCTGGACTTTGTCAGAAACTTTTTTTGCATCTCTTGAGATGATCATGTGGTTTTATTCTTGGCTCTCTTAATATAGTGTATTACATATATTGATTTGCATATGTTGAAACATCCCTGCATCCCTGGGATGAATTCTACTTGGTCATGGTGTATAATCTTCTTAGGATTTGCTCCATTCTATTTTCCAGTATCTTATCAAGAATTTTTGCATCTATGTTCATTAGGAAGATTGGCCTGTGGTTCTTTTTTTGGTTGGGTCCTTCTCTGGTTTAGATAACAGAGTAATATTTGCTTTCAGGAATAATTTTGAAAGTATTGCTTCCTTTTCAATTTCATTACAGAGTTTCAGCATTAGTGGTGGCATTAGATCTTCTCTAAATTTCTTATAGAATTCAGCAGTGAATTCGCCAGGGCCTGGACTTTTCTTTTTTGGTAGGGTTTTAATTACATCTTCAATTTTATTAATTGCTATTGGCTTATTTAGGATTTTTATATCTTCTGAATTCAGCTATGGTAATTCATATGTATCTTGGAATGGTCCATTTCTTCGGCATTTTCCATCTTATTAGAATACAAGATCTCCAAGTAGGTATAGATGATCTTCTGGATTTCTGCAGGATACTTTTTTTTTTTTTTTTTTTTTGTGGCACTGGGGATCGAACTCACAGCCTCACACCTGCCAGACAGGCGCTTAAGACACTGAGCCAAACTCCCAGCCCTAGTTTTTTGAGGTGGGGTCACACTGTGTAGCTCAAGCCGGCCTTGCGCTCACGTTGTAGCCCAAGCGGGCCTTGAACTCACAGTGCTCCGCCTACCTCAGCCTCCTGAGTGCTGGGATCCGCAGGATACTTTATGATTTAACCCTTTTTATTCATAATTCATCCTAGTTTGAGTGTCTTCTTTCTTTTTATGACAAAGTGAGTTAAGAGTTTATTGGTTTTGTTTAATCTTTCAAAGAACTAGTTCTCCAATTCATTGATTCTTTGTATTTTTTTTCTTACTCTCCATTGCATTAAATTCTACTCGTATCTTAACTATTTCCTCTGTTGTATGAGCTTTGTGCTTGGCCTGCTGTTCTTTTTCTAGGAATCTGAGGTTCAATATTAAGTTGTTTATTTGAACTTGTTCAGTTTTCCTGATAAGGGTATCACTGCTATACATTTTTCTCTTAGTACTGTTTTCATTGTGTCCTATAAGTTCTGGTATGTTGTATTGACATAATTGCTTAATTCTAGAAACCATCTAATTTATTTAGTTTTATCTGTGACCCATTGGTTATTTAGGAGGGAGTTATTTAATTTCCATGTGTTCGTGAAGTTCTTGTAGTGGCCTTGCCGTTGATTTTTGGTTTCATTGCACTATGGTCAGATGATATGCATGGGGTAATTTCATCTCCTTTGCATTTACTTAAGTATGTCTTATGAGCTAGTGCTCTATTTTAGAGGATGTCCTATGAGCAGCTCAGAAGAATATATATTCTTATGTTGTGGGGTCAAACACTTTCTAGACATCTACTAAGTTCATTAGTTCAAAAGTTTGGTTCTATTCTAATATTTCATTGTATATTTTTCCTCTGGTTGATCTGTCTGTTTCTGACAGTGCAGTATTGAGATTCCCACAATACAAATGTATTAGTGCTTATCTGATTTTTCATATCTGTTAACATTTGCTTTATATAGTTGGGTGCACTGGAATTTGTTGCACATATGTTCATCATTGTTATCTCTTCCTCTTGAAGTTTTCCCTTAACAAGTATGTAGTGACCTTCTTTGTTTCTCTTGATCAATATTGGCTTGAAGTTCACAATGTCAGCAAATAGAATGGCTACCCATGCTTTTTTCTGGGATCCTGTTGCATGGAGTATTGTTTCTCATCCTTTGAATTTCAGTCTGTGCATTTCGTTTTGAATCAAATGTTTCTTGTATGCAGCATATTCTTGGTTCTTGCTTCTTGATCCATTCTGCCAGTGCGTGCCTCTTTACTGGTGAATTGAGACCATTAACATTGATGGTTATAACTGATATGTATTGACTTATCCTTGTCATGTTATTTTCTTGTTGTTGGCTCTCTTTTCTTTCCACCTCTGTTTAACTGACTGCCTTGCCTGGTGGATTCATTCTGCTGCAGTTCATTGAGTTGTAGTTTTTGTTATCTCTTTCTAGAATGTCCTTCAGAACATTCTGGAGTGCTTGTTTGCTGTTCCTGAATTTCCTTAGGTGTTCTGTCATAGAAGTATCTTATTTTATCATCAGTTTTGAAAGACAGTTTTGTAGGGTACATCAATATGGGTCGAAGGTTGTTTCCTTTTAGGGTTTGAAATACTTCACTAAAAGTTCTTCTTCAGGGTTTGTGCTGAGAAGTCAGCTATGATTTTGAGGGGCTTTCCTTCACAGGAGATTTGTTTCTTTTCTCTAATAGCACACATACACACACACATGTAGTTTCTTTCAGCTTCTCGCACTAGGGAAACAATATAATGTTTACACATGTAAGTCTGATTTATTTCACTCATGAGCTTGGTCTCTAGTTGCATTCATTTACCTATAAACGTCTCAAGTTTATCCTTCTTTATGGCTGAGTGATACTCCATTATATAAATATGGTGCATCTTTTTAATCCATTCCTCAGTCAATGGGCATCTAGATTTTTCCAAGATCTGGCTATTATAAACTTTGCTGCTATAAACATGGGTGCACATATATCACTCTGGTATGATGTTTTTAATTCTTTTGGAGAGATACCCAGAAGGGGAATAGCTGGATTGAATGGCACCTCAAATCTTAGTTTTTTGAGAAATCTCTACACTGATTTCCACAGTGGTTGCACCAGCCTTCATTCTCACCAACAGCAGAGAAGGTTTCCTTTTTTCCCACAGCCCCAGTTGTTATTGCTTGATTTCTTCATAATAGCCATTCTTTCTGGGGTGAGGTGGAATCTCAATGTCATTTTAATTTGCATCTCTCACATGACCAGTGATGTTGCACATTTTTTCACATACTTATTTGATGTTTATATTTCTTCATCTGAGAAGTGTGTATTCACCTCAGCTGCCCATTTTTTAGTTGGGTCTTTAAATCTGGGAGGACTGATTTTTTACTTCTTTATATGTTCTTGATAGTAGTTCTTTGAGAAACAGCAAACATTTTCTCCCATGTTGTGAGGTGTCTTTTCATCCTGTTGGTGGTTTCTTTTGCTGTGCAAAAACTTTTCAGTAGGGTGAGATTCCAATTGTTGATTCTTTGTAATAGTTCCTGTGCAACTGGGGTTTTGTTCATAAAGTCTTTGCCTACATCAATGTCTTTAAGAGTTTTACCTACTCCATCTTTCAGCAAATTTAATGTTTCTGTTTTAATATGGAGATCTTTGATCCATTCTGATTTTAGGTTAGTACATGGAGCAAGATATGGGTCCAGTTTTCAACTTTGGCATATGTGGAGCCAGTTTTTCCAGCACCATTTATTAAAGAGGCTATCTTTCTTCCAGTGAAGGTGTTTGACATGTTTGTCAAAGATAAGGTGGCTTAGCATGTCTGGAGTTTCTGTATCTTCTAATGTATTCCACTGATCTTTGGGTCTGTTTTTTTGCCAGAGCCACACTGTTTTTTTTTTTTATCACAGTAGCTTTACAGTATAATTTCAAGCCAGGGATTGTGATGCCATCTGTCTTGTCTTTGTTGCCCAGGTTCGCCATTCTAGATCTCTTCTAGTTCCAAATGAATCTTAGGATTGTTTTCTCTAATTCTGTGAGATATGCTAATGGAATTTTGATTGGGATTGCATTGAATCTGTATAACAGTTTTGAAAGTATGGTCATTTTCACTACATTGGTTCTTCCTACCCAAGAGCGTGGGATATCTCTCCATTTTCTAATATCTTCTTCAATATCCTTTTTCAGAGTACTGTAGTTTTCAGTGTAGGGGTCTTTTACGTCCTTTGTTAGATTGATTCATAGGTATTTCATTTTTTTGGATGCTATTGTAAAAGGTATTGTGTCCCTGATTTGTCTTTCAGTGAGTTTCTTATTCATGTACAGGAAGGCTATTGATTTTTGAGACATTCTAGAAAGAAATAAAAAAGACCACAGCTCTGTGAACCCCAACAGAAGCAATCCATCAAGGAAGGCAAACAATTAGAGGAAAGAACAAAAAGGGAGTCCAACAACAGGAAAATAACATGACAAGGATAAGTCAATACATATCAGTTATAATCATCAATGCTAATGGTCTCAATTCACCAGTAAAGAGACACACGCTGGCAGAATGGATGAGGAAGCAAGGTCCAAGAATATGCTGCATACAAGAAACACATTTAATTCAAAAAGAAATTCATAGACTGAAAGTTAAAGGATGGGATACAATACTCCATGTGACAGGAAACCAGAAAAAAGGTATTCTATTTGCAGACAAAATGAATTTCAATCCATATTTTAATATCTTCTCCAATTTCCTTTTTTAGGGTGCTGTAGTTTTCAATGTAAAAGATTTTGCATCCTTTGTTAGATTGATTCCTAGGCATTTCTCTCTCTCTCTCTCTCTCTCTCTCTCTCTCTCTCTCTCTCTCTCTCATATCCTATTGTGAAAGGTGTTGCTTCCTTGATTTCTCTGTCAGTGAGTTTGTTATTCGGGTTCAAAAAGGCTATTGATTTTTGAGTGTTGACTTTGTATCCAGCTATTCTGAATTTGCTTATGAAATCTACCAATTTTTTAGTCAGGTTTTTGGGGTCTATGTAGAGTAACATGTCATTTACAAATAGTGATAATTTAACTTCTTTTCCTATCTTTATTCTTTTCATTTCTTTCTCTTGTCTAATTGCTGTGGCTGAAGTTTCCAGAACTATGTTGCATAAAAATGGAGATAGTGGGCATCCTTGTCTTTTTCCTGATTTTAGATAGAAAGTTTTTAGTTTTTTTCCATTTAGTGTGGTGGCTATTGGTTTGTCATAGATGGCTTTTATCTGACATAAAGACCATCTATTCCAGTTTTCTGTAGGGTTTTTATCATGAGTTGGTGCTTGACTTTTTCAAAAGCCTTGTCAGCATCTTTTGAGGTGATCATATACTTTTCCTCATCCTATGGTATATTACATGTTTTTGATTTGAGTGTTGAACTATCCTTGCATCCCTGGGATGAATCCCACTTGGTCATGGCCTTGATGATTTTATGCATTCTGTTTGCCAATATCTTACTGAGGATCCTTGCTTTTATGTTTGTTATGGAGATTGGCCTGGAATTCTCTTTAGTGGTTAGGTCCTTCTCTGCTTTTGGTATCAGGGTTATGCTTGCTTCCAGCAATGAATTTGAGAGTATTGCTCCCCTCTCAACTTCATTAAAGAGTTTGAGAAGTAGTAGTGTTAGGTCTTCTCTAAATTTCTTTTCTTTATTTTTCTTTATTTAATATTTGTGGTACCGGGGATCGAACTCAGAACCTCGCACCTGCCAGACTGGCACTTAAGCCACTGAGCCAAACTCCTGGCCCTAGTTTTTTTGAGGCAGGATCGCACTGTGTAGCTCAAGCCAGCCTTGAGCTTGTGTTGTAGCCCAAGCTGGCCTCAAACTCACAATGCTCCTCCTACCTCAGCCTCCCGAGTGCTGGGATTAAAGGCATGCGCCATGTGTTGGGTAACACTATGTACCCCTAAGTCCTCATACTTTTGATGGGGCTGAGTCTAGTTCTTGTGTTCAGTTTGTTGTCTAGCGCTGGAACTGGCACACGCCCAGGGGTGGAGCTGAGATACAGTATAAGGGAAGGTGGGTCTTCCTCTTGCTCCCTTCTGCTCTCTCTCTGTCTCTCCCTCTCTCTGTCTCTCTGTCTCTGTCTCTCTCTCTCTCTCACCAGCATGCCTTGCAGCTTGCAGCCACCATGAACGGCAGCCCCGCCACCCCATGCTGACTTGGAGCCAACTAAGGGTGAATTGAAACTCCCAAGAAACTGTAAGAAATAAACCTTTCCTTCCCTAATTTTGGGCATCAGGTATTTTGTCTGAGCAATGAGCGAAAAGTAACTAAGACACGCCACTATGCCTGGCTTCTCTAAATTTCTTATAGAATTCAGCATTAAATCCACAGGGCCTGGGTTTTTCTTTGTTGGTAGATTTTTAATTACATCTTCAATTTCATTGATTGATATTGGTTTATTTAGGGTTTTTATATCTTATTGATTCATCTTTGGTAATTCATATGCAACTAGGAGACTGTCCATTTCTTCTGTATTTTGCATCTTAATAGAATACAAGTTTTCAAAGTAGATATAGATGTTCTTCTGGATTTATGCAGGGTCCATTGTGATTTTACCCTTTTCATCCCTATGTGGATTTGAGTCTTTGCTTTCCTTTTTTTTATATGGTTGAATTAGGGTTTGTTGATTTTATTTAATCTTTCTAAGAACCAACTCTTAGATTTATTGATTCTTTGTATTTTTGTCTCCAATAGGTTAATTTTTGCTCTGATTTTAAAAATTTCTTCCCTTGTACTACTAGCTTTTGGCTTAGCCTGTGCTTCTTTTTCTAGAAATTTGAAGTTTATCATTAAATTGTTTATATGCGCTTTCTCTGTTTTCCTGTTATGGGTATTTATTGCTATAAATTTCTCTCTTAGGACTGCTTTTGTGTCCCATAAGTTCTGGTATATTGTATAGCTATTCTAATTCTACTGTAAAAATTGTCTAATTTCTTTTTTTTTCTTTTTATTTCAGCGAAGAAAAAAAAAGAAAAAAAGACATATAAAACAAAGACAACAAGCGAAAGAGACAAACAAACGACTAGAGTAAATACACAACAGTAACATTGCAGGTTTACAAAACCAGATGATAGAAACTTGACAATGGTTGCGATATTGTGTATCATTATCTTTAAAATGGTTACTTACATTAACAGATATAGACATGTAAAATTGATCTAATCATATGAGTATTAATTGTTCTTTCTCAATAATGAATACATTCAGCAGTGTGTTCATTTTAGTTATCTTACATATACATATATACAGGTTTATATCTTTTCCTCTTCCTTTTCTCTTTCCACCCTTTCCTTTCCCAATTACTTTTGCTCTTTGAGCTGTTTTTTACCCTTACATAGTATTTATTATAGATTTTGAATAATATATACTTTTCCTTTTCTTACACTAGGGAGACATGTGGGTTTGATTTATCTCACTTATGAGTATGGTCTCAAGTCATGACCATTTACTTACAAAAGTCTCAATGCAATCTTTCTTAATAGCTGAGTAGTACTCCATTGTATAAAAATACCACATCTTTTT
>RJWM01025297.1:0-29539 GCA_004363535.1 Dasyprocta punctata | reverse complement strand
ACTGTACCCCAAGTGCTCTAGCCTACAGTCACCACCACGGATACTGGCTTCGAGGTCACAGTGCTGCTGAGTGAGGAGTCCGAAGCTGCAGATCCTTTGCTTTCCATCCTGCGAGCTACGCACAGCAACGAAGCACAGATGTTCCAATGTCTTAACACCAATCAGTCCCCTATGCCAACAGAATGTCCAAAGCCCCTTTCGGGTACAAACACATATATTCTGATCCCTCGACCTCTAACATTAGTCACCCTTTATACCCTTGTCAATTACTTTTACCCAGGAATATTTCTAGCAATACCAAGGGACTGGACCCTGTCCGTCGGCACTGACCTCTCACAGGTTGTGTCTTGTAGGGCGTGAAAGTCCTACAAGCCGACATAAAGTAATGCTTTTGGTATTTTTTTCTAGAAGGTAAAAATAAATTGTATTTTTAACAGACAAAAGTAATTGAAGCCGGGTGTGGTGGCACACACCTTTAATCCCAGCACTTAGGAGTCTGAGGTAGGTGGAGCGTTGTGAGTTTGAGGCCGGCTTGGGCTACAACGCGAGCGCAAGGCCGGCCTGAGCTACATAGTGCGACCCTGCCTCAAAACACTAGGGCTCAGTGGCTTAAGTGTCTGTCTGGCAGGCGCGAGGTTGTGAGTTCGTAACCCCGGTGCCACAAAAAAAAAAAAAAAAAAAAGTAATTGAATCCATTGCTATGGATAAGAATTACTCACATTGCTATTAATTTTGTGCAAGTTCTTTTCTACCCATAATGAAATGTAAAATAACCACCTTAGTAGAAAGGCACTCAATTATCCTATACAGTCAGACAGGCACACAATTAGCCTACAAAATCAAGAAGTCTCCAGAAGGTTTGCCAAAGTCAATAATCTATATTGCCCATTCCTGAATAGTAGATAATTTTCTTAACATTGACATTTAAAATAATAGAGTAGAAACTAAGGTACATAAAGCAACTAAATGCCTGTAGTTTGGTTGATTTTGCAGGCCTGGGGCCAGCAGTCTGAGCATCTCTTGGGAGGATGACAGTATGCAATATAGCAAATACAGGGGATTTCTTTCTATCTTGTCTTTGAAGCCCAATATTATTCTCACTTTTTTGCTTTATTCTGATTAATTGTTTTGCTTTATTTAATATTCTGTTTTGATTGGTTTTATGGTTTCATTTTTGGTTTGATTTTGCTATACCTGATGGAATGGATAGTTATTGTGAAGAGAACAAGATATACTATAGTAGCTATTGTTTTCCTAGTATCCTGCTTTGAAGTTCTGTACCAGTTCTACTATTCTGTTTTGATTGACTTTGTTCTGTTTTGTTTCGTTGGTTTTCACTATCTTTAAAATAAAATTTAAAAAATAAAAAATAAAATAAAATAATAGAGTAATTATGTTGTTGGGATGAACTGTATCAGGGAAACGAGCCTTATTCTATGTGCTGCAGTATCAGGACAAACCACAAGGAGGCGCTTCTTGCTCTAGGTTTCTTCCACAAATGGTCAATATGACGAATGAACAGGTAATTGGAACATTAAGTTTTGAAGCAATTAAGCACACAGTGGATTTTCTTAGCTCTAGAAGTAATGCCTTAGGAAATAAAATAATTGTCTTTAAACTAAGACAACTGTCTTTAGCTTTAGAACAAATCAGGTATATTGCCAACCCCAGATTTTCCTATTTTTTAAGAGAAATAAAATCGTATTATATATATTCTCCTAATTTTGTAAAGTTATTTTCCACTTAATGAAAGAAAAACAAACAATACCCAACTAACCAAACCAAGCATCCAAAAATTAGATGGCTTCCTTTCTCCTGAAGGCTGAGAGAATTTGCACAAGAGAATTTTCTAGAAGCCCTCTTCCATTCCAAGTGAGTTGCATTTGAATTCTGAGAAGCATGTTTGGAGAAGGAGTAGCAACAACTGACCAGCAGTGATGAGCAGACAAGAAACAAGAATGCATAGGCGAAATATCTATGAGACAACTGGGAACCCCAGAAATGAGGGGCCTCTGTGAGTTGAAATTCTCATAACATAGAAAAAACCTAGTTACCAAAAGTGACTGTCCCCACTTATTCACCTCATCTCGCACTCCAGGGTTCCCAGGCTGTATGGTGCTGAGGTTATCGAAAGAAACTAATAAATATTTCCCGACTAACTTGTCACTCAGATAAGTCAAGTGGAAGGATCAGTAGAATAACCTTAATTTTTGTCAAGTTTTATAACTCAGTTGTGCATGAGTGTGTTATTGTGTGTGTGTGTAGTTGTCTTAGTTTCTCTAAATTAGTAGGGTTGTGTGATTCAACTATTAATAATAAGATTTTAGACGAGAACTCACAATGTAACCATAGCCTGCTTTACTCTTTAAGGATTTCACAAAACTGAAACAGTATATTTTACTGTGCATGTCCCTATAAATCATATACCAAGGCCTCCACCACTACCACTGCCTGCTGGTCTACTTGAAGACACGTGACCTAACCCGAGCCAATCAGATTATTTTTCCCAGGACTTCAGAAGGTGGAGATTGAGTCAATGAGCCAATGTTACACCCTTGAACTGAACGATTAGGACACAATATGGCAAAGAACAACAAATGAAGACTGTTCATGGGAACACAGAGATGGCAAAACTAACCACAGAAGCAGAGAGAGGCTGTAACACACGGAGAGACATGCAAAGCTTTTAAACATCCTTTCTCCTCTTATTTCTTCAAATGTTTTTGAAATGGCAGTTTTATCCTTTTGATGAACCTCACATTTATCGATGCTGATATGTGTATACATTTGTTGCTTTTGACACACAATTGATAAACCCTGCCGCACCGTCAGACTCAGGAACTCTCCCTGGCAGGACGGAGAGACCTCATTTCTGTGACCTGAGAACATGCCGTGGTCGTCATGGTGATTCTTACAGTTAGTTGTTCCTCTAGTGATTTTATCATTAGGACTCCGAAGGTTAAGTGAAACTATCACTAAAATGAAATAAAATAAAACCTCAGGGTCAAGTTGAGTCTTCCTTGGCCTTTTCTGTGTCACCCTCTCCACCTCGTATATGTCCATGAAAAATATCAAATTCCTGATGGCTCTCAGACCTTCATTAAAGTTTGTAAGTATTGCAGTTTTAACCATAAAAAAGCAATATTTGAAAATGATTCCATTGTATTGTTGACTTACTGGTTAGGTAGTTTTAAAAACTTTAAATAAGCTAAATATAAATGTATTTCTCTTTGATTCTCTGACCACTGATTCAATTACTCTCTTTTTTCCCCCTTTTTCTGCTGTGTCTTATATTTTCACATTAGCTTACCAAAATCTGTTGGGTTTTCCTAATACAGAGCAGATTCCTAGTTGTTTTACTTTATACTCATTTGTTTATGACCACAGTATTTAGTTCAATGCTATGTATCTTGTATGTATTAAGTAAATGAAAATTCAAATTAATTGTACAAGATGCATATATAAGCATAAAAATAACTTTTATAAAAAATATTTTTCCCAATTTTTCACTGGCAAGTAGCTTAATATCTAATTTTAACAACTATATGAACAATTATGGAACATATAATTAAATCTCATTATTATTATTTTGCTATGAGCAGCCATAAGAATAGATTCTTCAATTTCTCTACCTCTAGCAGGAAGTGTCATTAATTGTTACCATCAGTAAATAAATAATTAAATATTAAAGGCTATTGAGTTGCATAGTATGGATTAAAACCAGTGTTTCAGAGAAATTAATAATAGCACTCATGATTAAAGAGAGGTGGAGAGAGGGAGAAAACACAGGGAAGCTGTAGTGGTTGATTGATTGTGTCATCTTGAGAAGTTTAGAAGCCTAACTAAATCAGCTCAGCAATTCTACACTCTAGGGTATAAAGGACCTGCCCTAGGATGCCTGTCTGGACCCTAGAGTGTAGAGGCCCCACTCGAGGGTGATTCACTGCCTGGACAGTGTAAAAGAGAAATAAGGACAGATGGACAGGCTTCTGTTCTTTGGAAGAGCTCCAGCCTTCACCTTCAGCTTGGACATCATCTCTGGCTTCTAGCACAGACTCTTTGGCTTCCACTTTGGATCCTTCAGCCCTCTGGAATAGACTCTTCAGCATTCCAATGCAGACCCGTCAACCTCCTCATACAGACTTGCACAAGACACCTCAGTGAGCTCCAGACCCTGGACTGAAGCTTTCAACCTCCGTTGTGCAGACACCCTCTGCACGCTTCCTCGTCCAACTCTGTGGCTGACCATTGTAAGCCAATCTTGTAATTTCTTATACATTTGTATACCTTGGTGGTTTTTTTTTCCATACCAGGAATTGAACTCAGGACCTCATGCTTGCCAGATAGGCGATGTGCCACTGAGCCATATCCCTGGTCCTGTATCTTGTGTCATATTTGTTGCTCTAGTAAACCCTGACTGATACAGAAAATTCTCCAGTAATCCCTGTGTGGGACAGTAGAACACTGAAATACAGGGACAGCAGAGTGATCAAAAGTAAAAGACAAGCTTGAACAACATCATGAAGAGGATGGCATTTTCAATAAAAAAAAAAAAGAAAAACAGGATGTTTGCCTCTGGATATCAATGAGAGAACTGAGGAAATTGAGAATTGTGCTAGACTGAGGGTGTCTTCTCAAAATTCTTAGTGTGAAGCACACTCCCCACTGCAATTGTATTTGGACATAGGGACTCAGAATTGATTAGGCCATGAGGGCATAGCCTGCATAAGTGGTATTAATTTCTTTTAAAAGACTTTCCAGAGAGGTCCCCAACCACCACCACCATTTGAAGCTACAATGCGAAGACAGAAGACTATGAAATAGGAGATGGTTGCTCACCAAATCTTTTGGCACTGACCATGAACATGACAGGTAGATCCATTTCACTTTTGATTTGCACCAGGCAGTTACGGAAAAATAACATTAAAACACAAATTCTTCCCTTAAAAATCAAGAAGAGGGACTAGAAGTCCTAAACAGGAAAATTACCCAAGAAATGAAATTTACAAACATCTAGATATGATGAAAGAGATAGAAGACAAATAAATGAGAACATATCCACTGTTCATGAATTGGTAGCATCAATTTTTTTTTTTTTTTTCAGCACCAGGGATGGAACTCACAACTACGTGCCTGCCAGTCAGGTGCTTAAGTCATTGAGCCAAACTCCCGGCCCTAGTTTTTTGAGGCAGGGTCGCATGTAGCTTAGGCTGGCCTTGTGCTCATGTTGTAGCCCAAGCCAGCCTCGAACTCACAATGCTCCTCCTACGTCAGCCTCCCACCAATATTTAAATATATCCATAGTAGTACCTAAAGTGACTTACAAAAATACCAGTGGAATTTTTTTACAGAAATAGAAAACATAATCCTAAAATTTATATAGAACTACAAAAGACCACTAGTAGCTAAAGCAATCTGAAGGAAGAAGAATAATGCTTCTTGACGTCAATGTATATTAAAAAGCTATGATAAACAAAATAGTATTGTACTGCATTAAATCAGATGCGTTAGCCAACAAAACAGAATATAGAGCCCTGGAGTTGGAGGGGTGCCTATATGATGCAATAGTCTTCAATAAAGGTGCCATGAATACAAAATTGGGAAAGGATAGACTCTAAAAGTGGTGTTGGGAAAACTGGGCACCCATACAAAAAGGAAGAAACAGAAGGAAAGGAAAGGGAAAAAGTCTTTATCCAGACTTTTCCAGTTTCAGACTGACACAGATATTATTTAAATATCTATGTTTTATGTGTGTCCTAGGCATCCATACATTAAAATGTCTTTTAATTCATATTCCTACCACTCAAATACCTCTGAATTTGTGTTTTCTTTTAATTGGAGGGCAGGTCTGGTATAAATTCTAGAGTTAATGGAATCCTTGTAATTCACTTCTGGGGGGCCTGGGATTACCTGAAAAGGATTAGCACCCATTTGCAGAACAGCTGCAGAAATCAAGAGGTGATGAGCAGCTTCGTACAGTGTTACGGAAGCCTCATACAGCACAGCACACTCCAGCGTGGAGAGGAGCAGCATTTTATTTAATATTGATGAATGGGCTTCTCAAACAAAGCTGGGAAGGCTACTAATTGATGTAATAAAAGTTCAGCTCCATAAACACCTTGGGAAATAAAACATCCCGGTTAGTAGTTCTCTGGATAGCTTTACAGTCCTACCTTTCATCTTCAAAACCTGCCTTCACTATGGTGATGCAAATTGTTTTGTAGGCTTCTTGTTTACCTAAGCAGTTTGTTGAACATAGTTTAATCTTTTTTTTTTTTTTTTTTTTTTTTTTTGCGGCACCAGGGGTTGATTCACAACCTTGCGCTTGCCAGGTGGGTGCTTAAGCCACTGAGCCAAACTGCCAGCCCTAGTTTTTTGAGGCAGGGTCGCATTATGTAGCTCAGGCCGGCCTTGTGCTCCTGTTGTACCCCAAGCCGGCCTCAAACTCACAACGCTCCTCCTACCTCAGCCTCCCGAGTGCTGGGATTAAAGGCGTGCACCACCACGCCCAGCTCATAGTTTAATCTTTTCTTGAGAACAGAATCTGTACCATTATCAAACATTATAATTAGTCAGGAAATTGAAGTATATGTTGAAAGTGGTGAGTTGAGCCAGGGTTCTCCAAAGACATCAGGAGAACCTCATCTCTAGGCCCAGTGATCTATTGCTTTTGTTTTGTTTTGTTTTGTTTTTATCTTTTACTAATACATGTTTGCAGTACACAGTGATCACATTCCTTATGTGGAGTTGCTGCATGTATGTAACACATTTTAATTCTTTTCTCGTCCTTTCTCCCTCTCTGCCCTCCTTCTCCCTCCATTTCTTGATCTGCTTCCCATTTTAGCAGCATCTCAGGTTTCTTATGTAGAGGAAACTATGCAATATTTAAGCTTCTGTGTCTGACTTATTTCACCTAACATTATGGTCTCAAGATGCATTCGTTTTCCTACAAATGATTGAAGCTTATCCTTCTTTATGGCAAAGTAGTACTTCATTGTATATAACTATCACATTTTCTTTACCATTCATCTGTGGGTGGAATGAATATATAGACTGCTTCCAAGATTTAGCTGTTATGAATTGTGCTGTTACAAATATGGGTATATGTGGGAGACAATTTGAGTGGCTCCCTTTGTATGCAGAACAATTGCTCCAACTTTGATTATATCAAGACTTATTTCCTTATATTGATATATACAGAGCTGACTATGGTATTTCCTTCTCTCTTCAATTAGCTCTAAGCATTGCCAATAAAGCTAGCCGAGGTATTGGTATGTAATCTCTGAAGCCATTAGACAGTGTCCTGTTTCCTCACATAGTGAGGAAAATATATAAAGCACAGCAGGATGGCAGAGCCAGTGAGCTCCAGGAATGTCCACTGGGTATGAGCCTGAAGAAAGAGGCTGTGAGTCCCCAGGGCATAAAGTTTACATATCAGAAACTGAAGTGGCAGCCTCCTAAAACAATTCAGTTGCTACCTTGATTGGGTTATGCAAATTGACTCCTCTGCATATCTTTATCTCTGCATTTTGCAGAGATGCCTTTTTCACTACCTGCCCAGCCAGCTCAAGTTACTCACGTAGTGCCAGCCATCGTCACTGTCACTCATCGTCAAACCATCCTCTTCTTCACAAGATAATAAATTCTGGGAGAGGCCTAGGATTAAGGCCTTTGTCCGCACATCCTCACAAGGATTGGACTCAGGAACCCTTGGCTGCCCTTAACTTTGAATATGTCTTGGTGTCTTTACTCTCGCCGTGGATTGCATTGGAGGTGATAAATTGGAATTAAACTTGCCAGGAGTCCAATAATGTCTCAGTGAGACTATAAATATAACTTCTTGGATTGTGAGGAAGACTAAAGAAAGGATTACAGTACTTGGATTACCGTACTCAATATTTGGGAATACAATAGGTATACATGTATTTCTATAATACGATGTCTTGAGTCTTATTATGACCTATATCCATGATCTCAACAAAGCTAAACTTTTAAGATACGCATTGGGGAGGGAGGGTAGGCAGTACAAGACTGCTAAATTCATAGGTATAACTGTCCCACATTTTCCAGTATCACCGCAAATACTGTTGTTAGAAAACACAGCCTGTTTTTCCTACTCAAGTTCCAAAGAATTCAAATCAAAATTAGAAACTATAATCTATAGCTTTATCTTGGCAAATTTCTGTCCCCAGGACTCAAGACTAGTACTCAAAATCAAAACTTTTATGGCAAATAGTGAGTAGTGGTTAATGGTTAATTTACAAAACTCACTTCTGCCTATAAATTTCCATCAGGAATTTCAGACTGGATCTATTTCCTATTTCAAAGTTAGGAATCAGATCCAAGAAACTCTCCACACCGAGTTTCATAGCTAGTACTAAAGAGTTTGGAGAAATATCTCATTCTTGAAGTTTCCAAAATACCCTAATGCTTCTGCCCTTCCCAGAATTAGCAGTCCTTACTCTTTCCTAAGTCTGGCACCTTGTAAGACAGGCATAGTCAAGCTTTTCTAAAAGGACTTTATAGGTATTGAGTCCATTAGAAAAGCCAGTATTAGTTCCCTAAAAATGGCCCACAATAGCTAAATAAAAGAGCACCATGCTCAAATATGACATTATAGGCAAGGCTTTGCTTGTATTAGTGATTTTTCCAATTGTATTATGTCCAAAAGGAAAAAGATTCCAACTTAAATTATGCAAATAGCTAAAGTACAACAAGTGGAGTAACTCATTAGGATTTTCTGAACTCTGAGGTCAGGAATAGTCAATGAAAATCAGGCATCATTTTCAAATGTTTTTTTTTTTTTTCTGACAAGCACAATTTATTAAATTTCTGTGGGCTCCAGATAGTTTAGGATAAAAAGAGGAAAAACTTCCTTGAATATATAGAAAATAGAACATTAAGACACTATCAACATTAGAAGCAAATAAGCACAATAAAATTTTCCTTTTCAGTTTTTTAGTACTGTGTAACAAATTCTGTTCCTCAGGATCTTGGGATAGCAACCATGTGAAGCCACCTGCTTCTCAACCAATGGTTTTGGTATCCTGACTCCAAACACTGGCTGCTCTCAAAGTTGTTTAAACAATATCATCAGAAACTCTTACCCAACAGTCTCTGAAGTGGGAATTGTTACAGGTAGCTGCCACACTATTTTTTCACAGGGTTTTGAGATGATATCTTGCTGTTAAAGACACAAACTATGGTTTGTGGCTGATTGTAAAGCCTTTAAACAGTTATTACTGTAAAGCAAAACTGTCCCTAGATGATAACAGACCATGGTTAGTTTATTACTGAAAATTTTTCAGATGCAAAATGTCTGACGAGAGCTTTCTACTAAGATTAGTGAAATTGACAATGAAATATGGTGGTTTCTGTAGCATGTAAAACAAAATAATAAAGCCATTAAGAAGGTAGATCTAGAACATGTTGAGGACAAGACAGTACCTTCAAGAAACGGTGCTGGGAAACCTGGAAGTCCATAAGTAGATTAAAACTAGACCCCTCTCTCCATGTACTAAAATCAGTTCAAAATAGATAAAAGATACAGGGACAAAACTGGAAAATTCAAAACTGCTAGGAAAAAAAAACATAGGAAAAAGCATTGAAACCATAGACAACAAAGACTTCACAGCTATGACTCCATTAGCACAGGAAGTAATAGGAAGAATTAACAAATGGTGCCATTTGACACTTAAAAAAACAAACAAACAAACTTCTGCTCAACAAAGGAAAAAAGTGAAGATCTAGCCCATGGACTAGGAAAGAATTTCTGATAGAGAGTTAATATGTAGAATACGTAAAAACTCAAAAAATTTCACACACACACACACACACACACACACACACACACAGAACTAAATAACAATAAATGGGCAAGTAAAGTAAACAGATACTTCTGAAAATACCAAAGGCCAATATGAAAAGATGTTCAGAATCTTTAGCCATTGAATAAATGCAAATCAAAACTATTTGGAGATTCCATCTCCAGTTAGAATGTCTATCATCAGGAATAAAATCAATCAATAAGTAAAATAAATACTGTCAAGGGTGTAGGGTAGAAGGGAATTTTCTGCATGTTGTTGGGATGTAAATTACTATAGTCACTATGGAAGTCATTATGGAGGGTCCTAAAAAGTATAAAAATAGAACTACTACTTGATCCAGCCATACCACTGAGTGATATATTCCTGAGAGAATTAAAGTCAGCACACTATACCAATGCCTGTGCATCCATATTTATGGCAGTGCAATTCGTAATAGCTGAACTATGGAGACAGCCTAGGCCCCTGTCAACATACGAAAGGATAAAGGAAGTGTGCTATATCTATACAATGGATTATTATTCAGCTATAAGTGAGAATGAAATCATGACATTTGTAGATATGAGACCATCATGCTAAGTTAAATAAGCCAGATGCAGAAATTCGAACATCACATGTTTTCTCTCATATGAGAAATCTAGAAAAAATAAACTTAAAAAATTTTAAAACAGATGGTATAAAGGGAAACAATTAGATAGGAGGAAGCGGATCAAGGGAGAGGGAAGGAAATGGGAGGGGAAGTAATGGAGGTGGGGGGAAATGATCAAAATACGTTATATACGTGCATGAACATACCCAAACATAATTTACTATTTGGTGTAACTACCATGCTCTAATAAAAAAGGTTAAAATATATTTAAGGGTAATGATTAATGTTATTCTCAAAAAAGGCAGTGAATATTACATCTGAGCCCCAGAAAATGAATATACGCTTATGACAGAAAAAAAAATTGAATATATATAATAATCCTGAGAAATAATATAGTTACTAGTGTCATAGTGGCTTTTTTCATAATGGGGCAAAATATGCAACACTCAAAATTAAAGGAGGGAAGGTTTACTTCAGCTCACCAATGTAGAAGTCTCAGTCCACAGCCCACTGATTCCAAGGCAGAGTGGCGTGGCAGAGGGGTATCACAGAGGGGAAACAGCCCATGGTGTGGCTGGCAGGGAGCAGCAAGCAGCAGCAGCAGGCAGCAAGCCTGTCTTTCTTTTATCCCATTCAGGCTACAAGACTTTTGGGTGGTGCCGCCCACACCCAGGGTGTGGCTTCTGTTTTCAATAAATCCTTTCAGCCACACCCAGAACTATGCTAATTCCAATCAGTGGACTAATTTAGCATTACACACCCTAAATCCAGAAAGCTCCAGAAAACCCCACCCATGAGTCCCTGAGGCTTAGGGAGACATCTAGACAAGCCATCACATCTAGTGTATCAGGAATATGTTCAGTAAATTTTATATCTGGCATAGATCCTGAACACCTATATCTATATAAAACTCCATAGGTAAGTGCTAGATTTAAAAAATAAAGTTGGGTCAAGTGGGCATTTTTAGAGATAACTGAAATTATGCCTATTAACAATAAATTATTGCCTCCTATCACTAAGGAAAGTGCTGTCAGACTTCTAATAAATACAGAAAAAGCCACCATATCATTTGGATCAGTGTTTTACTGAAGTTAACACTTGTAAGGGAAGGCAAACACATGGACAAGTCTAGGAACTTCCCATGAAGCATATAATAAAAGTTTAACCCAGAGAAAGCTGCGTGTCCCCTGATCTGACAGCGCTTCAGAGGTAATTTGTCCACAGTACCTGATCCCATGTGTCTGAGCCTCCCTGTGCCACCCTCTCTGTCCTCTTCAGTGGGATGCCAGTCCCTTCCTCTTTCTGTTTGACTTCTCAGCCATGAGGTGAAAGGGCAAAAAATAATGGGGCAAATCAGTCATGTGCTTAAACCTCCAACCGTCCAAACATATCCTTCAGAGTTATAAACTATTATCTCAGGTATTTGTTACAGTAATACAAAATTAATACAGAATACTTTGTTTTATCCTCCTGAGGTAGAAGAAATAAAAGGTAGATTTAAAAAAAGACACAAAAAAGCATACTTTTGCACCAGGCAAGGTGGTGCATGCCTGTAATCCCAGAGCTCAGGAGGCTGAGGCAGGAGAATTGCTGTGAGTTCAAGGCCAACCTGGACTTCAAAGTGAGTTCAAAAAAATCAAAGCAGGGGGGAGCACACTTGAAATGTTGCAGGAAAATACCCAAATCAAACAGAAAGGAAGACTCTTCTCACTGAGGACCCTTTAATCTTTATGCCAGCAGACAGTTGTGGGATCCTTCCCAAAGGCAACAGCCCTGAATTTACAAAGAGTTTAGTTTATATAGCATTTAGAAGCGAGAAGTACAAGGCAAGTGATAAAATGTAACATAATTGGTAACATGCATTGAGTCATATATTGACAGGCAGGTTAGTCTTGAACAGATTTGTTGAAACAAAGGAATTCTTTATCATAATATAGAAACATTCCAGGAACAAGAGGAGGGGGGTCCTTACTGGGTGAGCATAGGTAAAGGTGTCCTTGACTAGCCCAGGGTACCTTAAGGTATAGATAATTACCCCAACTAGGTGCTTATCAGAGGTATGCAGCTGGGCTTCCGGCACTGTCAAAATCAACTGAATTCAACAGAAGCAATAGAATCTTGGTCAGAGACCTCTAACTGCTCTCTAATTTTTAATATTGATATAGGGGAAAAAAACTCCCACTCTACTAGATGTTCCATACAAGTTCATGTTCTCTAAAATCGAAGAATGAATTCTAGGAACAATGGAAGTCAAGAGCAGAATATATTTATTGAGAGAAAGAAAGCTTCTCTCTGAGAGAGAGACAGAAAGGGTCCCAAGTGGGTTGCCAAGGACCCTGTTTTTTCAAGGAATTTTATAGAGCAAAACCATGAGGTGAGGCGGGTCTAAGGTGGAGAAAAACGGGAACTCGCAGGGAAGTTGGGCATGACTTGGGACAAAACTATGGTCAACCAATAAGATTAATTGTTCAGGTGAAATTGAGCAAATCAGGGACAAATGAGGAAGCAAGTCACGTAGCAAGTGGGCATTCTTATGGAGCAGTGACCCTTCGGGTAGGGGGTTGGGATGGTGGCTCCTGGCTTCAAGTGATCCACACCTATTTAGAATATCAATACTTGGGGTGTGGTTGAATTCATTTTGTCTTTTGTCTTGAGATCTGGCCCACAGTGGGAGGTATCTGTCTCCTCCAAGGTCACAAGATATCTGGTCCTCTGCACAGCTCCCTCAAGGACCTAGCCCTGTCTGACTGCCTATAATATTTCTATCTAACTCAGCTGCCTATAACAATATCATGAAATACTAATGTTTCCTATTTTATAAATGTATTCTTACACTATAATTGTGTCCCAACACTAAGACTACAACTTGTAGGATTCAACTAAATTTACCAAAGGCAATACATATTGGTATTGGGGAATGAAACTTTCAACCTGCTAGATGATCAAAATGTGGAGCTCATGTTTTCTAAAATCAATGAATGCATTCTAGGAACAATGGAGGTTAAGAGTGGGAAGAATTCATTGAAAGAAAGAAAGCTTCTAAAAGGGAGAGAAGAGGGCCCATAGACTGGGTTACCTGTCAACCCTGCTTCTCAAGGGTGTTTATTGAGCAAAGCCATGAGGTAAGGTGGGCTTAAGGTGGGAATTAATGAATAATATTACAAGTATAGTCACTTAGGTAATATTGATCCAATGGCAAGTCATAGGATGGGTGTGAGGTGGGACAAAACTATGGTCAACCAGTAAGCATACAAGTATCATCACTAGAGTAATAGTGATTAAACAGGAATCAAACGGAGAAACAAGTCACACAGCAAGCACACACGGGACACACAAGGACTTTCTTGAATGGGATGTGTTAAGGAGGTTTGGTCCTCCACCCTAAGATGACTGATGCCTTGCTAAAATATCAATCACTGCTGTTCATCTCTAGGGGAGTTGTCTGGTGAGTAGTTCTTTCTGTCTTGAAGCCCAGCCTTCAGTGAGTGTGCCTCCAGCGACAGTTGTCTTCTGCGTAGCCCTGTCTGACTGCCTACAATATTTCTACCTACTTTTGCTGTCTATAATAATATTGACAATCCTTCGGTTAAATTTAGAGTCCTTTGCCACCAGAACCATCACAATGAAAATTTCTCAAAAATGTTAACAGTCCATAAGTTGGTTTAACTGAAAAAGTAAGTAACAGGAACCTGAGCCCAAGATAAAGGAGCAGGTTGAGCAAAATCAAAGAACATTCAAATCACCTATTAAAAGAAAAGAAAACCAAAACTAAACTAAACCAAACCAAACAAACAATAAAACACCCGTACCGATGGGGGGGGGGAGGGTTGATCACCTTTTCCTGGGTTTTTCTTTTTCTTTTCTTTTAAAGAGGATAAAACAAAACAAAACAAAAACATACAAGAAAACACAAACAACAACAAAAAACCCAAAACAATAACAATATAGGCTTTCAAAATAAAATGATAGAAACTTAACAATCGTTATTTTGCATAGTTATCTTCAAAAGAGTTACTCAGATTACCAGATATAAACATGCAAAATTGATCTAATCATATGAGTATTAACTGTTCTGTTCCAAGAACTAATAGAATTAATAGTACAATTATCTTAGCTATCTTATGTATATATATACATTTATATCTTTTTTTCTTTTTCCTTCCTTCTTTTCTCCTTTTCCCTATTCAAGTTATTTTTCCCCTTTGAGCAGTTTATTACCCTATCACTACATTTGTTGAAGATTTTGAATCTTATTTACTCTTTCTGTTTCTTACACAAGGGAGAAAATACAGTATTTACACATATGAGTCTAATTTATTTCACTTTTGAGTACAGTCTCAAGTCACACCCACTTACCTATAAAAGCCTTGAGTCAATCCTTCTTTATAGCTCAGTAGTACTCTATTGTATAAAAATACCATATCTTTTTTTAAAATTTTTTTATTTTAAAGATAGTAAAATCCAACAAAACATAACAGAATGAAGTCAATCAAAACAAAGTAGTAGAACTGGTACAGAACTTCTAAGAAAGATACTATGAAAACAATAGCTACTATAGTATATCTTGTTATTTTCAGAATAGTTGACCTTTCCAACAGGTATAGTAAAATCAACCCCCCCCAAAAAAAACACAATAAAACCAATAAAAACAGAGTATAAAATAAGGCCAAAAAAATTAATCAGAATAAAGTAAAACAATGAGAACAATAATGGGCCTTGAAGACAAGACATAAGAGAGTCCCCCATTTTTTGCTACATTGCATACTGTTATTTTCCAAAGAGATGCTCAGGCTGCCATTCCCAGGCCTATAAAATGAACAAAACAATACTAGCATGTGGTTGTTTTATGTACCTTAGTTGCTATCAACGTAGCCAGACTTCTGAACTAGCAGGCTGCTTTACAGGGGGCGGGAGGGTGCTTTGTCCTTGATTGTTAACCCGTGTGCTGGTAGGTGAACAGGGAGGAGGGGGGGCTCGTGTTTCTCTTCCTGGGGGCCACGCCGGTTGCACAGGCCCCCGGAAGGCTGTCTTACTTGTGTCCTGGTTGGAGGCGCTCAGGCCTGGCTGGGCAGGCTCCCAAGAAGCCCACTTCTTTCTCCTCCTGGGGTCCACGCCGCTCATGCAGGCACTGGGAAGGCTGTGTTCTACCATATCTTTTTCACCTAATTCTCAGTTGATGGGCATTTAGATTGTTTCCAAGATTTGGCTATTACAAATTGTGCTGCTACAAACATGGGTGCAAATATATCACTGTGGTTATGATGTTTTCAATTCTTCTAGGAATATGCCCAGAAATGGGATAACTGGGTCAAATGGGACCCCCTAATCCTAGCTTTTTGAGGAACCGCTACACTGATTTCCACAGTGGTTACACTAGTATACACTCCCAACTGTGGAAAAGAGTTTCTTTTCCCACAGCCCATGTGGCATTTCTCAGTAGTTGATTTCTTGATCTGGCCATTCTTTCTGGAGTGAGATGGAATCTCAGTGTTGCTTTAGTTTGCATTTCTCTAATGACCAGTGATGCTAAACATTTTTTCATATATTTAATTGCCATTTGTATTTCTTTAGCTGAGAAATGTGCATTTATCTCAGATGCCCATTTTTGGATTGGGTCCTTGAATTTTGTGGGCCTTTTATACATTCTAGATACAAGTTCTTTGTCTGAGGGACAGTTGACTAAGATTTTTTTCCCAATTCTTGGGTTTCCTTTTCACTCTGTTGGAGATTTCTTTTGACATGCAGAAACTTTTTAATAAGATAAGATCCCAGTTGTTGATTCCGGAAAGTATTTCCCATTCAATTTGATTTTTGTTCATGGATTCTCTGCCTACACCTATGTCTTCAAGATTTCTATCTACTTTGTTTTTCAGCAGATTTAGTGTTTCTGTTTTAATATTTAGATCTGTGATCCATTTTAACTTTAGTTTAATGCATGGTGATAGGCATGCGTCTAGTTTTAGTTTTTGGCATATGGAAAGCTAGTTTTTTCAACACCATTTATTAAAGAGGCTCTCTTTTTTTCCAGTGAACACGTTTCACCTCTTTGTCAAAGAGAAGGTGGCTGAGTGTGTTTGTAGTTATGGCTGTATCTTCTAATCTATTCTATTGATCTGCAGGTCTGTTTTTATTCCAGGACCATGCTGATTTTATCACAGTAACTTCGTAGTACAATTTCAAGTCAGGGACAGTGATGCCTCCTTCCTTGCCTTTGTTATGCAGAATTGCCTTTGGTATTCTGGGTCTCTTCTGGTTCTAGATGAATTTTAGGAATGAGTTCTCTAGATCTGCGAGTTAGTGTAATGGTATTTTGATTGGAATTGCATTAAATCTGTATAAAAAATTTGGAAGAATGGCCATTTTCACAATGTTTGTTTTTCCTAATCCATGAGCAAGGAATGTCTTTCCGTTTTCTGAAATTCTCTTCAATTTTTTTCAGAGTACTGTAATTTTAACTGTATAGGTCTATTACTTCTTTTGTTCGATTGATTCCTAAGTATTTCTTTTTTGGGGGGGGATGCTATTGTGAAGGGTGTGGTTTCTCTTATTTCTCTCTTAGTGAGTTTGTTGTTTGTGTACAGGAATGCTATTGATTTTTGAGTGTTGACTTTGTATCCAGCTACATTACTGAATTTGGTTATTACATCTAGAAGTTTTTCAATGGAGTTTTGGGGGTCTTCTATGTAGAGTACCATGCCCTCTGCAAATAATGATAATTTTTTCCTTTCCTATCCTTATTCATTTTTCTCTTGTCTAACTGCTCTGACTAATGTTTCCAGCACTATATTGAATAGGAGTGGGGATCGTGAACAGCCTTGCCTTGTTTCTGATTTTAGAGTGAGATCATTCAGTTTTTGGCCATTTAATATGATACTGGCTGTTGGTTTGCCATAGGTGATTTTTATCAGATTGAGGTAAAGACCACCTATTGCGATTTTCTGTAGGGTTCTTATCATGAATGAGTGTCAGACTTTATCAAAACCTTTTTCTGCATCTATTGAAACACAAATCACAAGAGTTTAATTAACTTTGAAGATATAGAAAGATGGTGGTAAAGATGCAAAGGTTCTGGTAAATTGTATTTGCATTTTTGTTTGCTTGTATATACTGTTTAGTTTCTTCTTTAATTTCCTCTGTGACTCATTGATTATTCAGGAGTATATTATTTAATTTCCATGTGTTTATGGAGTTTTTGCAGTTTCTTTTGTCATTAATTTCCAATTTCATGGCACTATGATCAGATAATATGCATGGGATAATTTCGATTCTTTTGTATTTACTTAAGCGTGTTCTATGGGCTAGGTCTATTTTAGAGAATGTCCCATGTGAAGCTGAGAAGAATATGTATTCTGATGTTGTTGGGTTGAACACTGTACACATCTACTAAGCCCATTGTTCACAAGTTTGATTCAGTTGTTATTTCTTTGCTGATTTTTTGTCTAGTTGATCTGTCTTGTTGTGTCAATGGGGGTTAATGTTTTCTATTATAATTATGCTATTGCTTATTTGATTTTCATGTCGTTAATATTTGTTTTATATAGCTGGGTGCTCCCATATTTGGTGCATAGATATTTAAGATTGTTATCTCTTCCTCTTGAAGTTTTCCCCTAACCTGTATGTAATGACCTTCTTTATCTCTTTTGATCATTCTTGGTTTGATCATTCTTGGTCATTGTCTGCAAACAGAATAGCCACCCATGCTTTTTTTTTGGGGGGGGTGTTCTTGTTGCATGAAGTATTGTTTTCTATTCTTTGAATTTCAGTCTATGAATTTCCATTTGGGTTAGATGGGTTTTGTGTATACAGCATATGGTTGGATGTTGTTTCTTGATCCATTCTGCCAGTGGGTTTCTTTTCATTGGTGAGTTGAGGCCATTTACATTAATGGTTAAAACTTATATTGGCTCATTTTTGTCACGTTATCTTTCTGCTGTTGGTTCTTTACCTTTCCCCTCTGTTTGTTTGCCCTGCTTGGTCGTTTTATTCTGTTGGTGTTCTTGAAGTCATAGTCATTTTTATATCTATCTAGTATATCTTTCAGTATTCTTTGTAGGGTTGGTTTGGTGGTCATGAAGTTCTTCAGTTGTTCTTTGTCATGGAAGTATCTTATTTCTCCATTTATTTTGAAGGATAGTTTTGCACGGTACATCAATCTGAGTTGGATATCATTTTCTTTTAGGATTTGAAATACTTCACTCCATGGTCTTCTTGACTTGTGTTGTGAAGTCTGCTGTAATTCTAATGGGTTTTTCTTATAGATGATCTGTTTCTTTCCTCCGGCAGCTTTTAGTATTCTGTCCTTATGTTGAATATCTGGGATGTTGATTATTATATGTCTGGGTGTAGATTTATTTTGGTTATGGCTAATTGGAGTTCTATATGCTTCACTTATCTGTAGGTCAGTTTCTTTTCCCATGTTTGGGAAATTTTCTTGTATTACTTCTGTAAATAGTGTTTTTATATCATTTGTGTTGTCACCTTTTTTGTTTACACCTATCATCTATATTGTTTTTCTTTGCATTGTCTTGCAACTTGTTGTTATTTTCTGATTCCTTTTTTTAAAAAAATCTTTCCTTTCCTGTTCACTAGCTGCAATCTTATCTTCAAGGTCTGAAAGTCTATCTTCATGTTCATTCAGGTGCTTTTGCCAGCTTTCAATGGAATTTTTGATTTCTTGATATTTCTTTGAATCTGTTTCATGCATTCTAATTTTCTTATAGTATTTATTCATGTTTTCCATCATTTTCTAGTGCTCCTCTTTAGATGTGCTCAGCATTTCTTCCATTACATTTATCACTTCTTGTTTTGCCTGCGAGATTATTTCTGATCTGATTTCCTTTACAGCTTCATGAAATTGTTTCTTTACTTCAGTTGTTATCATTTCAGAAAGTGTGTGACTTACACTTTCTTCTATGTCCATGTCTCATTGACTTGTTTGGGATGGGCTAGAGGTTTGAGACTGCATCTTGCTCTTTTGTTTTGTCATTTTCATGTATTCCCCCGGGACAGCTAAATGCAAAGTCTGAGTCGCTTCTTGGGTTGAGGATGGCTGTCCGAACTGCAGGGGACTCCCCAGCTGAGTGGGGGTCATTTGACAGGCCTTACCAGGTTCCAAGTGGCTCTCAGAGGCTCCCCAGATGGGTGGAGTATGATGGGCACCCCTTCAGCAGGTCCCATATGGTGCACCAAGGCTCCCCAGCTGCTTGGGGTCACTGGGCAGGACACTCCCAGGTCCTGAGTGGCACACTGAGGCTTCCTGGCTGGTGGAGTATTCCGGGCAGGACTTCAGCAGGTGCACTGATGCTCCCTAGCTACTTGGGGTTGCTGGGTGGGACCTTACCAGGTCCCTAGCATGCACAGAGACTGCTGGCTAGGTGGAGTATGTTGGACAGGCCTTCAGTAGGCACCATGTGGCACACCGAGGCTCCCTGGCTGCTTGGGGCTGCTGGGCAGGGCCCTACCAGGTCCTGAGTGGCCTACCAAGGCACTTCTAGGTTTTTCTACCCCTTCAAGAGAGGTATAAACACCAGGTCCAAACTGAAATGCACTTCATTTCTTAGAGCACACACATGTTGCTCTTGAGTGCATCCTAAATTTGTCTAATAACCTCTTCCCAAGTCTTAAAAATGCATCCTAAAAATTACTTTTCTGTGCCAAAAGTCAGAAAACCTGCTACAAAAGGTTAGGTTAAATTCCTTATCTCAGTTTCAGGATTCCCTGACCTAGCTTGGTGACACTCCCACATGATAATCCTACAGTGAGGGGCAGACCCCAGTTTTGTAGGGCTTCCAAGTTACACAATTTGGGGAACTTGAGAGACTATAAATTATAAACTTTTACAATAAAAAAAAAAGACCATTTGATCATTTGTTTCAGGCCCCTTTCAGGACTTCGGAAATCTGTAGGCAAATCTAATTCAAATTCCCAGGGATAAGGGATAGGAAATTGCTTAATAGTGTAGAGCTGAGGAGGTCTTTTAGTGGTCTAAACTGAAAACAGAATTTCAATCAAAAAGACACTGACTTTCACTCCTAAAAGATACCATTTCTAAGTCCTTTAGCGGGTTGGGCACTATAAGATCACTGTCCAGCTTTTCTCATTCCTAGCTTGGTTTCCAGATTTCAATCAGTTTTTGTTTATCCATCAGCTTGTCAGTATTCAATGCTGCTGTTGCTGTTGTCTCCTTTACCATTATTATTTTTCCTTTGTGGCATCTTCTAAAAATGCCTTTTCTGTCATCTTCAAGAGTTTCAGAAGAGCAGAGGAAAAGGTTCAACTTGCCTTTTTTAACTCCAAGAGTGAATATGCTAAGTCACACCCCAAAACTGTCCTAACCAGAGAAGTTTCACTACCAGCAGCACTCATACATATTCTTAACAAAGCTCCATATTCTCAAAATTTCTCAGGCTGGTTAAACCAGTTCACTATTTTAATTTGCATTTTCCTTATGAACAGTGAGGTTTAGTATTATTACACTTACTGGTCTTTTGTGATTCCTTTTGGGTGAATAATCTGTTCATATAATTTAGCCATTGTAATAAGTAGTGAGGGGAAACAGAACATGCTACTTTGGCATACTGACTGAGTTAAAGGCAAATAAGCAAAAGCTGGTGCATAAGTCCTCTTTGACCTCTCCCTTTCATTCCTAAAAGCAGAACACAGAATTTCTCAGGAGAGAGAAGTCCTTCTTCATGCCAGGTAAAGAACATTCTCATCACTGATATGGGGAATCAGCACTGTTGAACCTGTAAGAACAAAGCTGTTTTGGTGGTCAATCTCGGTTGTGAATTTGACTGGACTAAGAGCTGCCTAGAAAAGTGGTGAAGCACAATTCTGGTTCGTCCATGTGGGTATGTCCAGAGACAACTGGCATGTGGGTATGCAGTATATCGAGGTACAAGGCCTGCCTGAATGCAGGCAGCACTGTGCCATAGGCTTGGGTTCAGCTGGAACAAAAAGCACAAAGAAGCTTGCACTCATCCTCCTTCATCCTGAGCATTTTTTGCATGGATATCAGATTCCAGATTCTTCAGCCTTTGAATGTGGACTCCCAATAAACCAATCTCCATCTTCGGCTTCAGTCTGGGCTGCATCACTGGTCCTTGTTACTCTGAGGCTCCCAGCTTGAGTTGAGCAGTTATGGTTTCCCTGGTTCTCCAGCCTACGGTCAGCCACTGTGGGACTTTCCACTCTGACTGCATGAGCCAATCTAATAAATCTCCTAATTGACTGTTCCTCCATAAAACTGAATATACCTCCCAACACACCTAATATCTTCCATTCTTTTCCTGTTCACTTTCCCAACTTACTATCCCTAGCTGAAATTCCCTTTTCAGCTGTCTTGTCAGTTTTCATAATTTATCATCCTTTGTTGAAATGGTATACAAGCTGCTTCTTTCTGTGGGTCATTTTACATGAAGTTTTCTGTGTACATACAAAAATATTAACATTGAGTAAAACTTGTATGCTTTTCTCTTAATTTGTCCTTTGGCAGTGCAATACTCAAGGCCCAACCACAGAACCCGAGGGGGAAGGAAAGATTTTTTTCCCTCCTTTACAGCAGTTGATCTTTTTCTTATTGACTTGCAGACATTCTTCACATTAGCATTTTCTTTCATTATATAAGCTGTATTTTCTTCTAATATCTCTTTTCTTTATAGCATCTAAATTCTAAAGCATTAATAATTTCATTGTAATTGTTTTTTGTTTCTGTAAAAATCAGATCTTCCCTATCCTAAGGGATACATCATTTTTCTTTCAGTGCACATGGAGTTCTGGTTTTCACATTTAGGTGTTCAATTCATTTGGAATTTATTTTTATAATGGCACAAGCCCTTTGTTCCTACACCAAAAAGTATATTTATTGAATAGTCCATATTTCATTCACTGATTTGAAATACCTTATTAAGTACTGATGGTTTATTAGGTGTTTTTTTGAGTTTTGTATTTTTTCCCACAGATTTGACATTTACTGTTATGAACACTTCAAAACTGTATCTCATAAAGAAAATATCCTTCTAAGAAATAAATGGAAATATTATAGAAAGTACAAAGATTGAAAGAAATGTCCACTTTAATATTTATTACACAAGTGTTTATACTTATTTGAAATTATAAGAGGACAATTTGTGCATGTCACATTCATATTACTATCCATATAACAAATACACAATCATTTATTCAACTACATTAGGATAACACACAAGGTTTTACACTTCTCAGTTAAGAGACATCACATAAGGAAAATGAATGCCCAAAGATTAACAATATAAATAAGTTATACCTAAATGTCTTATATTTTGACAACTCTGACTTATACTTAATATTTCCAAAAATCAAATTATAACAAGGGTCACTGTCAGGGTGAAAATATGTATTTAAAAGTCATTTTTAAATATGTTATTATGCTTTAGCATCATTTGATTTATTCTTGGCACATGTGGCATCTGGGAAAGTAAGAATACACTTTGCCAATTTTAAGTGTTGTGCAGGTCTAAGAGAAAGAACACAGTTTAGGGGCAGACAGACTTGTGTTCAGTTATCAGCTTTGTCCCTAGTCCTACTGTGTGAGGCTGGTTTGTTATCTTTTGGTGCTGGGACAAGGACTAAATAAAATAATGCATATTCAAAATGTATAACATGGGTACTCAATGAGTGATATCCTTCCCCCAATTTATTTACATTGTAGCAACAGCAAAACATCACAGTCTTATGTTGGATAATTTCAAAAACTGAGAAACATGGGGAATTAAAAATGTCAATATATTCTGAAAAAATTGCACTTTTAATAAATAAGGAAATCCCTCAGCAGGAGTCAATATTTCCTTAAAAAACTCAATGCCTACTATACCCTGATTTAAAAAAAAAATCAGTATGATAAAATGGCCAGTGGTTAAGGACTTTTGGTTTTCTTTTGTGCTACTGATATAAAAATAATGGCTATATTTAAGGCTCATTAAGTGGTTGTAATTGCCCTGAACCAAATCTACACTATCAGTTGAAACTGACCAACTGCCTTGAGTGACCATCCCAGAGACCTCTCATGGGATTCTGTATTTGAACCAATCATGGCCTCTTTTCTGACTCTAAGTTTCATTTGGTGATGTGTGGCAGTTTGGCACATGTCATTAAGGATGACTTGTATACACAATCACAAACCAGTCTCTGTCATGCTTAATACACGGTGCTTGGAACAATGGGGATTCCTAAAATTTATGTTATCACAAGGAATAAACTACTCTATACAATAATTCTCACTTCACTATCCTTGGGTCTTTTCGTGCCTTCCCTGACACTGAACAAATTCTTCTGACTCAAAAGCTTCTCCAGAATATTTTCTCTAATCAAACTTCACACCCATCCTTTTATGTACCTTACACTCATGTATTTTTTATATTAAATTCTATTTGCATATATAACCATTCACATTTTGTGTGCCTTCAACTTCCAGCTACAATGTCTCTTTTAAAGTTTCCACAGTGTTTATCGCAGTGCTGTGCATGTATCTGTGTGGCTATGAGTATATGCATGTGGGGTGTGCGTGTGTGTTCATTCACTAAATGAATTTAAAAAACCTACAGAATTTAGGTGTCTGCAGGGTAGAAAAAGTTACATAATATGACAGAAATCATAATTGTTGGACCTTCCTAATACTGAAAGATCTAATTTCCAAAGCTACATCATTTGGTTTTAGACATGTCAATAATAGAAAAGTAGTGAAAAACTGTTTAAAAAACCTTTATGAAATATTCCAAAAAGGATTTTAAATAAATTATTAAGAGCACCAACCCAAAACATTTCACTAAATAGTAATTTAACTTTTCCTATGACTTTATGAATGTAGACTTGCCTTCATTTAAGACAAAGAATACTGAACAGGAAGAGGTGTTGTGAATCAGGATAAGAAAGGCAATTCGCTCTATGTCAATATTTAATGCACGATTTGTAATTAATTTGAAAATGCTTTTGTGATACGTATACATGTTAAGTAAAAGAATGGTTTATATCAAGATATCATAGACCTCTATACTTCTGTGAAACATGACACAATACTGAAGTTGCTATTTAACAAGAGAAATTTTGTTTACAGTAGCTGTTAATATTAAAATAGGATATAATAAAAATTTATTCTCAATGTGTGTATTTTCAAATCTGCCTGACAGTGTCCTTTTGAGAAATCTGACAATTTGCAGTTAGATTACATATATTTGAATTTTACTTTTAGCATTGAAAATATTACTTACATAATAACAGACAACAATATATAGTAGCTTTTTACTGAAACATTCTGCAATTTATATTTAAAGCTTTGCAATAAAACAAAATTTTTACTTTTCATGAGTTAAATTACACAGTATATATATGCTATATTACATAAATAATGAATTAATTAAAGGGAGCATTAAAGAGAACCATACCATGGGATGTTTTACCTGTTGTTCTAAATGTTAATTTGTTAGTACTGAGCTTCTAATGTGTATCTTAAACTCAAGGAACTTTATCTTTAAATAATAAAATGAAAAATCGAGTTTAGAATACAAGCATAAAACTCCATATGTGTTTTTTTCCTAAGAAACCTAGGAAATGAGGAAAGTGGGGAAGGAAAATTCTCTCTCTTGCTATAAAATTCCTTCTTGCTTTTCTATGTACTCTCATGTCATTTTTAGAGCAAATAATACAAAATGACAGCTTTGGCAAATTATAAGCTTATTTAAATGGTTTCTTACTTGAAAGAAAGAAAAGAACTAAGACTTTCCTTTTTTGGCTTATCATTCTCAATCTTTTTCTCTAACACACAATAGTGCTATAAAAACACTTCTTGAAATCCTGTTAACCATTTTAAATGGTACAAAATGAACTGAGTTAACTTATACAGCTAATCAAAACAGAGTACCTGTGTAGATCCTAGGGTGAGGTCCTAGAATTTGTTACACGGAGAGCTAAACTCGCAAGGGATCGCATGGCAAAAGTAGACACTTTGTGACATATGCCAGCTTTTGAAATATAGTTAGAAGCCAATCGAAAAAGCCTTTCTGCACCAAAAGTATTGAAGTGGCCAGGAAGCACCTTCTCGACCAGGCCTCTGTCCACTAACTCTATCAGACGTTCACAAGTGCCTACATAGTCGCTTATCCTGCTGTACGGGAGCCAGTCAATCAGTGACCCATCATAGACCACGTCCCCACTGAAGAGAATCTTCCGGTCTTTGTCATGTAAGCAAATGCTGCCCCTGGAGTGACCGGGCATGTGCATGACCGTGAGCTGTCTGTCGCCGAGGTTAAGCACGTCACCTACAGATGGAAACAGAGTTCACAGATAAATATAGTGCATACTCCATTCCAATCACTTAAATAACAGAAGTCTGTTTAATGGTTCAAAGAAATTCAGAAGGATGACATTCATTTCATTCTAAAAATAGTAAATCTCTTAATGATGACTTGAAAAACAAGTAGCCTGTATTTCATTCTCTTATTTGTTAGACCAATGTTTGTCAAAGTGAGTAATGTAGAACACTTCTTCTGCACTGCTATGATTATTAAATAAATAAATGAATAAAGGATTGAAAAAAATTTGGGAACTCTTGCTTCGAAGAAAATTAAACAGCTTACTTTTCTGTAAGACTTCCGAGAGCTTTTAAAATAGCAATGGATACTGTAGATGTACATAAGGTAAATACAGTCGTACAATCTCACAAACTTACTTTACAGAACGTCCATTTTCCCACTATCCTGCTGGCAAAATCATGAATGTTGCTCTAGTGAACTGTATCAGATTTTGTCCTTGCTGGGTTGCACTGTGGGAATTAGGGCTCTGGGAATTGGTACACAGCGCTGGTTGATGCTGTTGCTGTAATAAATTATTCTTTGTTTCTGAGCAGGAACTCTCAGTCTTCTGCCAGAACCCACTGAACTGTGGCTGCTCTGCTAACTTTCAAGCAGGATAAAATCTCAGGATCATAAAAGTTACTGACAGTGGGGAGGAAATGGAGCTGTATGCATAAAAAACTGCTGAGTTTCACTGGAATTAAACCAGCCTAACTTTAAGTAAATAATGATGCATTAAAAGATGTACATTGTAAGGTCCAGTGCAAACACATTATTGGGAGAAAATAAAAAACATATATAGTTAAAAAGTTGATAGATGGGGCTGGGGGCGTTGCACAGTGGTACAGCATTTATCTACCTTGCACAAGGCCCTGGGTTCAATCACCAGCAATGAAAATAGAAAGAAAGACAAAAAGGAAGGAAAGAAAAAGAAAATTAGTAAAAGGATTAAATAAATGGTATAATAATCAGGATTTAAGAATCGAATGAAAATAGTAAAGCAGTTATAGAAGGATAAAAACAAAGAAATGAGATATAATAAAACAGCAGATCAAAATCCAACTGTATCAATAATTACGTTAAATATGAATGAGATAAACACTAATCACAAACTGAATTAAAAAGAAATACATGGAGTTAACAAGAGAAATTACACGATCAAAGACAAGAAGAGGCTGAAAAATTTATGTCACATAAACATCCATGGATAAAGGAACTACAGTGACTATATTAATAGAAAAAAGTTTTACATTAAGAAATAGAGAAAAATTTACATAAAGATTTAAGTTAGGTCAATTAATTAAAAAACAATAAATGTATATTCACCTAAAACAGAATGACTGTGTGAAGGAAAAACTGACATAACTGAAATAAGAATAACTAACTATATTTGGAAAGTTCAAAATTCCCAAGTAATTCATTAAATAAGTAAATAGAAAATTAGTAAGGATATAGAAGACCCCAAACAACTCTCATTAACCAACTTAACCTACCACACTTAATAAACTTATAAAATACTTAACTCCAACATAGGGAAATTCATTCTTTCTATTCACCAGGCCATAAAATCAGTATATAAAGCAGAGTTCAACAAATTCAAAAGAAGTAAAATCATACAAGGTATATTCTCTGATCAGAGCATAATTAAAATATGACTAGAAAGTGTAGAATTAGAAATAAAACATAATTTGTGATGATTTTAACAAACAAAAAGTAGAGAGAATAAAAATGTAGGAAATACTAAACATATATACAATGAATTTGATTTCAATTTATGAAGTCAAAACAGAAATTAGAAAATATTAAGGATGCTTTGCTCTATTGGTACACTGCACAACATCATTAGTCATTAAGGAAATAAAAGTTAAATCCCCATGAAATACTGCTATAATGCTAACTAGAATGGCTAAATTCAAAAGGATTGATAAAGCCAAGTGTTGATAAGGACATGGAAAAACTGGAAGCCTTACAGACTTATAGTTAGGTATGTGGAATAGTGTAAGTACTTTGGAAAACAGTTTGATACAGCCTCTAAAAATTAACACACAATACCACATAACTCAGGAACTCCATTCCTAGGTAACTACCAAGGAAAATAAAAACATGTCCACATAAAGATTCGTATGCAAGCATTCATGGGTATAACAGCCCCAAACTGGAAAGGTTTAAATTTCCCTCAACAGGGAAAGATGTTGTATCCATAAAATGGGATGTGTCAGGGTTTATATCTAGATAGTCCCTAAAACCTCACACACTCACTGGTTTCCAGAAGGTGCTGGCTTGTGGGGACGTTCTAGCTAAATGTGATGTGAGGAGGTGGGCCTGGTCAGACAGGGGGATCAACAGTGGTGTGACCTGGAAAGGTGTTACCTCCTCTCCCAGTTCCTCCCTCCATTCTCTCTGCTTCCCTTCTGCCACGCCATGAGCATCTCTCCTCCACCGTGCCCCTCTGCTACTTTTTTCCTCTGGATTCAGTCAATGCTGGATTAAATCATGAGCCTAAATAAACCACTCCTCCTTTAAGTTGTGGATGTCGGGTGCTTTGTCCCAGCAAGGAGAAAGTGACTGAGACAGAAGTTTCCCCAAACCAGAAAGGAATGAATTGTCAACGCATGCAACAATGTGGATGAATTCCAGCAGCGTGCACGGGGAAGATGGAAGACACAGAGGACGGTACACCATAGGATTCCATTTACAGAAGCTTTTCAGGAAAGCAAAACTATAGTGACACAAAATAGACCACTAAAACTCTAGTGACACAAAAGATACCATTAGGCCAGGGGTGGGGGTAGGGATAGTGGGCAAAGGAGCAGGAGGGAACTCTTTGAGGCGATGAAACTCTATTCAATCTCAATTGTGGTTGTGGTTACATTTATGTAAACGTTTCCTGAAACTTGTCAAACTATGTACTTAAAATCGTTCCTAAAACTCGTCAAACTATGCACTTAAAACACACCTTAACAAAGCTGTTCAGAAACAACTAGTGGACACAACCCAAATATACATCAACTAATGATGAATAAATAAAATATGGTGCATATTCATAAAATGGAATATTTGTCAAGAAAGATGAAATCTCTGATCCATCTTCCAATATGGACAAATCTTGAAGTCATTTTGCTAAGTGAACGAAGTCAAGTACAAGGATCCATGCACAGTATGGTTCCACTTATATGAAGGCCCAGAACAGACGAGTCTAGGGTGGGCTGCAGGACAGAGAGGTTGGAGGGTGACTGAAAATGGAGGACAGTGGTGGCTAAGTGCTATGGATTTCCTTTGGAAGCAGTAGAAATACTGTAAAGTTGGTTGTGGTGACAGATGCACACCTCTGTGAAAATATTAAAAGCCACTGAGATAGACATTTTAAACAGGTGAACTGTAATAGTTATAAATATAATACTTCAAATACATCTAAATATGCTGGGTTCTTCTGGCTTCTGCTTTGTAATCTCTAGAAATTCACATTCTTTCATCTCTCAATTAAGGAGTAAAGAAATCCCTTGTTACTGACGTCATTATAACAAAACAAAGCAAAACAAAGTACTGTAACTAAAGCAGGGACTAAAATTTTATAGTAAATAGTGGGAAACAGTTTGGTTGGAATTTCACTTTAAAGAGTACTAAGTTGAGCCGGGCGTGGTGGCGTACGCCTTTAATCCTAGCACTCGGGAGGCTGAGGTAGGTGGAGCGTTGTGAGTTCGAGGCTGGCTTGGGCTACAATGCAAGTGCAAGGCCGGCCTGAGCTACACAGTGCGACCCTGCCTCAAAAAACCAGGGCCAGGAGTTTGGCTCAGCAGCTTACG